>JAUOBX010202769.1:0-11892 GCA_032360705.1 Eupentacta quinquesemita
GCTTGTTAACACGATAACTCAACCCCACTTGGATGGATCAAGTTCATACTTGGTATGTGTGTTCCTCATGAGGAGTACATGAACCCTATTGATTTTGGGTCAGGTCAGAGGTCATGTGAGGTCAACAGAGGTCAAAGTCTGAAATATCTTGTTAACAGCATAAGTCCAGAATGCTTGGTCCGATCTGGCTCTAATGTGGTATGTAGCTTTGTTATGGGGAGTACATGAACCCTATTGATTTTGGCGAGGATCAGGGGTCATTTTTGGGCAAAAAATGGGAAATTGTGAAAAATCTATATTTTGACAAATTTCAGCTTGTTAACACGATAACTCAACCCCACTTGGATGGATCAAGTTCATACTTGGTATGTGTGTTCCTCATGAGGAGTAAATGAACCCTATTGATTTTGGGTCAGGTCAGAGGTCAACAGAGGTCAAAGTCTGAAATATCTTGTTACCAGCATAAGTCCAGAATGCTCGGTCCGATCTGGCTATAATGTGGTATATAGCTTTGCTATGGGGAGTAAACAAATCCTATTGATTTTCGTGAGGATCAGGGGTCATTTTTGGGCAACAACTTGGGAATTCTGAAAAATCAATATTTTGACAAATTTCAGCTTGTTTACACGATAACTTGTCCCCATTTGGATGGATCAAGCTCCTAATCGGTAGGTGTGTTCCTCATGAGGAGTACATGATCCTTATTGTTTCACGGTCAGGTCAGGAGTCGTCCAAGGTCAACAGAGGTTGAAGTATGAAAATTATGGTCAAAGCAGCAGTCCAGATTCCAGAATAGTCATCCTGACCTGAGCATACAATCACAAGAATCCCTTTGTGTTGGGGTATGTCGGTTCCCCATGAACAGTTCATGATCTCCATTGTTGAAGCTATCAGAGGTCATTGCTGTCAAGGAATCACTAAGCCTTTTGGCTTTCTGGTTTTAGTTCAAGGCCCGTTGTGGGCCCTGGGGCCCATTATGTGAAATCGTGCAAGATGCTTCTCCTACAAATTTTGGTGCTCAGTGCTTATGTTCGGGTATGATGATTGTCCAACAACTGTACTCTCGGCGTGTTCAGGAATTGTTGGTTCAAGGCCCGATGTGGGCCCTAGGGCTCATTTTGTCAAAAAATGCAAAATGCTTCTCCTCCTGCAAACTTTGGACCGTGCTGATGTTTGGTCAAAGTGATGGTCTAATAGCCCTACCTTCGGGGGGTGTTCAGGAATTTCAAGTCCAAGGCCCGGTGTGGGCCCTGGGGCCCATTATGTGGAATCGCATTGTGAAATCATGCAAAATGCTTCTCCTCGTACAAATTTTGGTGCACCATACTGATGTTCGGTCATAATGATTCTCTAACATCTGTACCTTTGAGATGTTCATGTTTTTTTGGTTTAAGGCACGGTGTGGGCCCTGAGGCCCATTATGTAAAATCATGCAAGTGTTGGTGCTCAGTGCTTATGTTCGGGTATGATGATTGTCCAACAACTGTACTCTCAGCGTGTTCGGGAAGTGTTGGTCCAAGGCCCGATGTGGACCCTGGGGCCCATTATGTAAAATCACGCAAAATGCTGCTTCTCCTACAAATTTTGGTGCACGGTGCTGATGTTCTGTCATAATGATGGTCTAACAGCCTTACCATCGGGGTGTCCAGGAATTTTGGGTCCATGGTCCCACATGGGCCTGGGGCCCACTTTATGAAATTTCCCACAATGGTATCTCCCACAGGTTTCAATTGATCTTCTTTGAGAGTATGTAATAGTCCTTGGGGGTACTCTCGAATTTGGGGCCCGGGGCCCGGTTTAGGCCCTAGGGCCCATTATATATGATACCACAAAATCAGTGCTGATGTTCGGTCATAATGATGGTCTGATAGCCATACCTCCAGGGTGCCCAGGCATTTAGGACCCAAGGCCCATTGTGGGCCGTGGGGCCCATTACATGGAATCACACAGAATGTTTCTCCTCCAACAAATTCTGTGTCGATGATCGATCATGATGATGTCTAATACTGTAGCTGTACCTTCAGGGTTCTCAGGAATTTTGGACCCGAGGTCCAGTATGGGCCCCTAGTGGAACTTTAATATTTACATGTACCAGGTGAACTACTGCGCCATTGGCGCTCTTGTTGGATATCTGATACGAGCTCTGTGTGCTACATAGAATAAACCAGCTCCCGCGTCAGTCTGACACCCGGCCTTCGAAGGGGTCAAAGTTTGGTTTTTCCACAACGTATGCATTTTTTAGGAGTTTGTCTGATTTTCATGAAACTTGGTGTCATGGTGCATATTATCAAGGGGAACATTTTTCATGAAAAATGATATGTCATTAAAGGTCATTCAAGGTCACTCACGGAAAACAAATCTGTCAATTTAATTACCACAATGTAGCCATGCATTTTTTAGGAGTTTGTCCGATTTGCACGACACTTGGTGGGTGTATACTACTTCTAGTCCTGACAAATTGAAATGTACATTTGGGGTCACCAGAGGTCAATTTAGCCTTAAAGGGTAAGTCCTAAAAAATGTGCTGAGTTCAGGAGGTATACAGAGCAAAGAAAATTGGAACTGTTCATTTTTGGATATTTGATAGAGCTGTGTGTGCTACATAAAATAAATCAGCTCCCGCTCCAGTCTGACACCCGACCTTCGAGTTACAACTTACAAGGGGTCGAAGTTTGGTTTTGCCACAACGTATGCATTTTTGAGAAGTTTTTCCGATTTTCATGAAACTTGGTGTCATGGTGCATATTATCAAGAGGAACATTTTTCATAGAGAATGATATGTCATTGAAGGTCATTCAAGGTCACTTATGGACAAAAAAACTGCCAAATACTAGTTTTTGCAACAGCGTCTAGTGACTTCTTGCGATATGTCTGATATTCTGTGTCATGGTGCAGATTATCTAGGGCAACATTTTCCATAAGAAACAGTATGTCATTAAAGGTCATTCAAGGTCACTTATGGACAAAAAACTGCCGAATACTAGTTTTTGCAACAGCATCTAGTGATTTTGTGCGATATGGCTGATATTTTGTGTCATGGTACATATTATCAAGGGGAACATTTTTCATAGAAACGGTATGTCATTAAAGGTCATTCAAGGTCACTCACTCATAGACGAAAAATGTCAAATTCTAGTTTTGGCAACAACATCCAGTGGCTTTGTGTGATATGGCTGATATTTTGTGTCATGGTGCAGATTATCGAGGGAACATTTTCCATAAAAAACAGTTTGTCATTGAAGATCATTAGAGGTCACTTATTATCAAACAGTTGCACACCATTCTGTTTATTCATATGGGCTTGGAGGACATTTGGGCAATTTCTAGCAAACTTGAGTGAAAACAACTCTTTGGCAAAGTGCTCTAAATGCCTGACCTTGGAATCTGGAGCAGGTATTGAGAAATAACTAGTTCATCAGTGTTGGCACCAAGGTGCGCATTTGCTGGATTCGCGCACGTTTTGCGCCAATCCCGCATTGGGGAAAAAGTTAGGGGGATTTTCCCCCCCAGGAGAAAATAAATGAATTTGTTTGTGTTTTTTTCGCATGCTCGATTTTAACAGCTTCTAAATGACACTATACTGATGCCCAAATAGTATTTGCTAATGCATAGAACTAGTGCAACATCATTTCATGTCAAATTTATCTGCAATTTCAGTATTTCCGCTCCCGAATCTCTCTCAAATTCAGAAAATCCCCCCCCCCCCGAAAAAAAACACCAAGGGGGGGGGGGGGGAAATCCTCCCAAAACTTAGAACTCTAAGGCTAACAATGTAGTTCATGGAGGCAAAACAATGGTCAGTTCTTGAAGGGAGTATCTTGGATGAAAATGATGGTAGTTTGGGCCAGCATAACATGGGGTGACGGTGTGGAGGGCCATGGGGGGAGGGGTGCAGGATGATGGCCCCCTCCATATATGTGCATACCTATGCATCATGATGTACAGTACCTATACCCGCTCCCCACCCTCCTTGAAAAAGCCTTTCCTACTTCCATGTCCAGTCAAGAGAAGCAGGGAAAATATTGAGGCAATTTCTATATCATTTTTGTCTCGCCTGAACCAAGGAGGGACATAGTGGCTTTGAAGGTGGTGGTGCCAAAACAAATTTTGCTCTGATGGCTCCACGAATACACCAACTGACCTAGGGTTGTGCGGTATACGGTATTGTTATTAGTACCGCGGTACTCGCGGCACCGGAACTCGCAGTACCGTTGGTCAACTGTGCAATTACTATTACCGGTACTTGGTAAAATTACCGGTACTGTCTATAAAACCTCCGGTACTGTCTATGAAACCTCTAGATCTAGTGCTGTCATAAAAGTAGTTTTTGCCGAACTCAGCCGCCACATACATCACAGCTAAATTTTGCTGAAATTATAATGAACTGTCCGCAGTCATAATAGCACTGATTGCCGATCCCAGCTGCCGCTTACATCTCAGCTTCAACAGTAACCTAAAATGCATGCAAAGCCCTATGCTGCTAGCAGTTCGCTCGCTAGCCCAATCTTGTGCATTACGCGTAGTGCTGTGTACACCACAGTGTACGTACGTATGTGAAGCTGAAAGGCTATTTAGCCTAGCACAACTTGAGACACGTGCTTTCCACTAGCATTTAGTGTGCTGATAACACAGTGCGTTTCCCCTACTGACTTTGTACAGACTGACGACACTGTGACTTTCCACCACACACAGTTGAGGTCAATGGCGATTTCCCATTGACTCTATGATTAAGGGCTGAACTATTTTCGCGCTCGTCGCCGATTCGCGATAGATGATACTGCTATGATGTGTGTTGGCGCGCAATTAATGAACATGAATATTTGGGTAGTTGGTTGATAACACAATGATAAACAAGAGTTTAGCAATGATTTGGTGACATTTACGGTTAGTTTTAGACCATTCCCTGCTTCGGTTTTCTTACTAAAAATAATAATAGTTACGTTAGGGCTTGCTTGCTGTTGCAGTATAGTGACCAGTTTGCGTGAGCCAAGTTACGTATGTGCATATCTGCATGCGCATGTATGTAGCGAGCGAGTATGCGATCACCTAAGCGATCGTAAACGACTGCATAAATCCAATATAAATACGGCAATACGAAATGAAAAATTTAATCGTATTCCAATAGGAAGATGTACAGAAACATAGCCATTCAACGAGGACCTTCTTTCTCGTTCGGGATAGACTGCGACACCAGGAAGAATCGCTCTTCAGGGATTCGAGCACTGCCCCAGACACGGTCATCACACTCATTTCGTGGGGTAGCGGCTAACGTGGTTGCTATCAGGGAACAATCCTGCTTCTGCCAAGCGTGCATCGAGGGTTGTTATTCCGAATGCAGTCAAGCAGAGTTTGTTGGGCCTTGGAAAACCCATTCTGTGAGCCCTGGTCGCACAACCCAAACAATCGAAGCTCAGGCAGGGCGACGTGATCCAGAGACTTCAAAGGATAACATGTGAGAAATTGCCACAAATATCAATCTGCAGTATTTCACTGGTGCCAGGTGCAATACACTGAAGTAGTGATGCGGGTTCAACCTGAACACATTGAACAATTACTGGTATTGCCATATCAAAGTTTACAAAGTGGATTGGTTTGCATGTAAAAATGTAAGATGTGAAAACAAGATTGATGGTATTAAACTGCAGTTTATTCCTCATCACATGTTGTTGTATCCCATTTCATGTGACAAATGCCACTTGAAAACAGCCCATGTTGCAAGCCATGTGTCGGGTTCATTATTGTCGGCCAAGTTTTACTGTCCTAATGACCACATTATCACACATTGGAAATCTCAACCTGTGATTGAGAGAGCTGGAGTAGGCGATATGCTCATAGCATCTACTATTATACTCAGTGGATATACATTCAGTCACATCAAGCAGTTTTCAGAGTTTCTAGGATTAAATATGATCAGCAGATCGACATTCTTCCAATTTCCAACGGAGAGTGCTGAACCCTGTGATCGGTAGAGCATATCAGCTGCAGCAGAAGTGCCTACTAGCCTCCTTGCCCCCAACTGGAGTAACACTGAGTGGTGACGGGATATGCGACTCTCCAGGATATAGTGCAAAATTTAGTACATACTCCATGATGGATGCTGCAACATCAAATATTGTGACATCCAAAGGGGTTCAGGTCACTGAGACAACCAGCTCCGTAGCCATGGAGAAACTTGGCTTCAAGCGTTGCGTTGCGTTGCGTAAGAAAGGGAAGGTCAATGTGATGGCACCTGACAGGCACACAGACATTAGAGCAGTCATGAAACAAAACCATGGGGATGTGGACCACCAGTTTGACGTATGGCATCTTGCCAAAAGTGTGAAGAAGTTAGTTGCAAAGTGCAGGAGTCGAGAATGTGCAGATCTAATGCCCTGGCTACAGGCCATATCCAAGCACCTTCGGTGGTCTGCACAGAGTTGCGGAGGGGATCCAGATCTGCTTGTAGAAAACCACATCACCAATGTCCATGAGTGAGTAGTGGGTGAGAACTTCAGGAGGTGTTCCCATCCTCCCTTGTCAGATGATGAGGAGAGAGCCAAGGCATGGCTTGTGGCAGATTCCCCGGTACATGCTGCCCTGAATGAGGTCTTGATGTGAGAATGTTCAACAAGTCATGTCACACGGGACAACTAGAAGTATTCCATCGGGCTATGTTGAAATACTGCCCGAAACGACTTCACTTTGACATGCCTCAGATGTGGTCAAGGACACAGTTGGCCATGATTGACCACAATGCAAACACGGGGAGGCATCAGGCTGTGTCCAAGAAGGGACTATAGGCTGGCGTACAGCAAAGCCTCGAAGAAGTGGACGGTCAAGAGAGTGTACGAACCGGAAACTTATGGGTTTGCATTTGACTTGATGGAGAAGCTTATCAGTCAAGCTTGGGAATCTGGAATTGGATGAGCCGTGTCCTCGACGGCTCCCACGTAACATCGCACCAGTGGAAGCACCCAACAAGGAAAATGCAGTGAAGAGTTTCCGTTCACAGTTTGCATCCATGTAATGAGGTCAGCCGTTTTGGTCGGTGCGCTCGAAGAAGATGCAGAGACTCAAAACATGTAGTCATATTGAAATATGTGTTCACATAGATGGTAAACAACAATCCCCGCATTTAACATGTATGGTGACCCAGTGTTTAAAAAAAAAACTGATAAGTCCACAATGTTGCCAGGTATAACGCTGAAGTCGCGATGAGGCAGATACTGATGAGACCATCTTGGAACTTCTCACTCGCCGAAGCCTGGAAGATGAGGAGTTATTCTTCAACTTCAGACTTTCGAGGGCTCGTCGAGTCGTGGAAAATGCCTTTGGCCTTATGGCTAACAGATACATATGCCGCCTCCCAACCATGCAGCGGATTCCGAACACTGTAAATAGAATTGGGATAGCATACATGTGGTGATGCACAGCATTTGCAGGGTGAGATACCCAGGGCGGCAAAATGCACGTAATGCTGAATAGAGAGGGAGAGAGTACTGCAAAATGCAAACCCAGAATGAATGGTGCCTGGATGGGAAATCCTCTCCTCATGAAGATATCAGTGTTCCTGTGTTCTCAAGGAGCTTGAAAAGGCTTTGTGCAGGGTCACCAGATCAAACATCCAGCCAAAGGAACTTGTCAATCTTTCAGTGGAGGGTGTCATGATCAGGGTTACCAGTATTTACTGCCAGTCAATTTCAGGATTGTGGGCAGACACGTCATGATAAATGTTTGGTAAAAATATCTGGTAAGATACACAGAATAAGAGCCACTGCTAATCTAGTGGAAGAACCGCAGTAGCCAGAATTTTGTGGAGGTAAAGTCAGTCGTGCCATTCCATGTGGGTGATGAAATGGTGGACTGTAACCAGAAGCCCCTCTGCATATACCGCGAGTTGATGGATTCGCTGTCCGGACCAGGACAGTACGTGTTGGACCTGTGCTGTGGAACTGGTAAGTGTTAGTAAATGTCAGAGTACGGTGCAGTACTTGTGCTTCAGAATCATCATTCTTGATCCAGATGTGAAGACAATCATGATGATGTTGCATCCGGAGTGTTAAAAATTTGAGGCCAGAAGTCATGTTGGGGTTCCTTTTGACCATTTCGTAGGAGATCGTGGAATATTTTTCCTCCTGCAGAATAAATAGGACAATCATCTGTACCTCCCAAGTGTGCTGTCACCTGGGGGTTGATTGGATATTCAATATTGGCATAGTGGCTTGAACACTACACTATTTGAATGCATTGGCAATATGACCATTAGTGATTTAGTTCTGTCATCATTTATCTCAGAATTGAGGTCTGTCGAGAAATATACATTGCCATCGGTTGCCCTAAATAGGAAATGGGTGTGCTCAGATAACCCAGTTGTCATATGTGAGCTGCTCTATCCATACCATATCCTATACATTACCCGAAAGACTGCAAAAGGCGATAAGGTTTGCAGAGTTCAAATATTGCCTTCATATCGGTATCATGCAGAACTGTTGCCATTCATTTTGTTGGTTGGGAAGTGAGTGGCCAGGTTAGGGTAGACGTACAGTAGTGTGGAGAGATGCACAGGAGGAAGAGCACAAGGAGCTTTTCAGGTGATGTGGTGCAGGAACGAGGGTTCGCTATATAGTTGGCAATCAAGAGGCAGCCAAGTAGATGACTGAAGCACAACGGTAGTCGATCAAACCTAATCCAGAGCAAAACATCCAGTATCAAGGAAACGCGCGAAACTGTTTACTTAAATACTATCTGTCCCCATTCCAGCAACAACAAAGCGGAAGAGCACCATGGTAATACATTTGTCATATTTTGTTTGTATGTTTTCTAGTTGCCAGATCACTATTGGCAGACAAGGAAAGCCTGCAGGTGTTTTGGGGAACATTGGGGAAGTTATCGATACTTCTACCATCCGGATTGGAATGGTGGCCATGCAGCAACAAGAACGAGTATTGGATGGGTGCAGTTTTACTGGTACAGGCTACTTATTCCAAGTAATCTACCCAGAGCACGAGGATTGTTTGATTGATGAAATAAGTAGATAACCAGATTTGGAAACAACATGGCATCGAAGCATGCACTATGCAATTCCAAATGACTAATAGTATTAACTCCTTTCTTCACAAGCAAATCAGATGTGGCTTGTGGGTGACTCATGACTTCAGCGTGGCAGGAATCCGGGAATACAACATTTCTCCACTTTGGGCACAGCAGGACTGGGGCAGAAGTTTCTAGATGAGACACCTGCCCATCACGGGCACACAAGTCTACACCCAATCACATCATCTCAATACTCCCTGCTCCACTGTCCTAATGTAGGCCACATACCACCATTTTCCATGATCAGAACAACTCCCAGACATCTAAATTATCCATGGAAATAATGTACCACCAACAGTGAGTCACAGAGAGATGCCGATATGATATGGAACCAAAGATAGTCGAATGCTTTGAAGGGGACCCAGGAGCCAGCCAAAAAGAGAGAGGTCCTAATACGCCAGAATAAGTAATGAGCTCGGAGGACTCGGATTCAGACAGCGATGCTGATGACATCTAGGATTCAATTCATTGTGGAGGACTATTCAGGGTATCAGGTTGAGGAGGGGGCGACAAGTGCAGCATGAACATTTCGTAACTGTCAAAATCCTTTAAGAACTGTTGCAATTCATTTTGTTGGTCGAGAAGTGATGCAGATTTGGGCACTTTTTTCTTTTCAGCATTCCTAGGAGGAAGCTATAGCAACGAGCCAAAAATAGTCAGGCGAAAGGTGGCTGAAAAATGCCAGAATGCCTTGAAGGGGACCCAAGAGCAATCAAAGAAGAAATATTATTACGCTGGGAATTGGTCATGGACTCGGAATTCAAAATAACACTGTGGACATTCATTGATGCCATGGTTACTAGTGATGAATGAAGGCTACTGCAAACCCATAAGGAATGGTTCCTCGACAGAAGATCAGGCTCCCTTTGTAAAAATACTGGTTTGCCTGAATTTTGTCCAAGTTAAGTCAGTTGTGCCATTCCCTGTGGGTGATGAAGTATTGGACAGTAGCCAGAAACCTCTCGCTATACCGCGAGCTCATGGATTCGCTGTCCGGACCAGGACAGTACGTGCTGGACCTGTGCATGCTGTGGAACTGATGAGTGTCAGTAGATTCCAGAGTACTTCGGAGTACTCATCATCATTCTCAATTCATCCTGATCACCCATGATTATATGAGAAGAAAATCATGACGGTTCCGCATTCTGGGTGTTGAACGATTTGAGGCCAGAATTCATGTTGGGGTTCCTTTTGACCATTTCGTAAGAGATTGTGGAATGTTTTTCCTCAGGACTGCAGTTTGAATAGGACACTCCTCAGTACCTCCCAGGTGTGCTGTCACCTGGAGGTTAATTTCATGGGCGCAGCTGGTGGATACGTCCATAATATCAGACATACTCTCAACGTCAACGACGCCAAGGGAGCAGACTACTCTATAGAAAATCATATCTGCTGCGACAGAGATAGGCAACCGCCTATCAACCGTCGAAGTGACACAGAAGCACATCCTGTCCTTTCTAGAGCATTACAAACTGCTCACCTTGAACCGTCAGACTTTACTAATCACCGTACCTCCAGACTCTCAGCGGTAGAAAGTGCCATACCTGTGGTTTCGCGTTGGTACTGGGATTGTATATCACCAAAGTCAAAACATTCAAATCTAGTCGTCACGCATTCTCTCTACTGATAACATTCGAGATAACGAACGTAGGATGGGAACACATTTTCAACGGAGAGAATTGATCGAAAATTCGCCGAGTTAGCTCGCTGGTAATAATGCCAATTTTTTTCGAAACCGGAGCTCATTCGAATAGGCCATGAGTGCTGCTTTTACCGCCACTTGACCCACTCCCCCTCTGCTAGTACAGTATCAGTTATACTGTAGTGTAATACTAACTGTAGCCTCAGTACAGTGTGTAGGCTCGTGTATGTCACTTCACGTCAACCTATATCCGGCCGTAGTCCACGTACGTACGTACGACGAGGTACACAAACAACTAGAAGTAGAACTACACGATCAAACGCACTGTATACTATACGTGATACAGCAGTACAGTATAGTCGCACTCTCTTATTTGTCTACTAAATCTCGGTATTATTTGATCTGAAAAATAATAATGGATTCGGAGTTTTCTGTTGGGGACAGTGTCGAAGCGGTCGACAGTGTAGGGTGTTGGGCGCGTTCGATCGTGAGGGAAATTCGGGAAGATGGCTGCTTCCTGGTGTCATTTGACGATTGGAGCCGGTCCTGGGATCGTCGGGTCGCTTCCGATGAGATTAGGCCTGTCACCGTTATGGAAGAGGTAGGCTATACGAATAATATATTATGGTACGAGGCCTAGCCTAACGTTAGGCCTAAGCATTGACACTGAGTGACAGGGACACACATATTAATATAATAAAGACAAAGTGGAAGGAAGGACAGAGGATTGACAATACATCACTGTGTAATGAAAAGAATGACAGAGGATTGACACACAATGCATACAGTGTGCAAGGCAGGAATGACACGGTTGCCTAGGCCTACTGTAGGCCCTAGCCTATATGTTCCATAATTATAATATATAGGCCTATACTACTGGCGGTTCCATGAGCCGAACACTAGATCCCATTGACTTATCATACAAAATACTGTTCGGCTAAAGGTACCCCCACTATAGGCCCTAGGCCTAGTACAGTAGTACTAGCCTAGTATGGTGAGGTCCCACATAAGTTCGGTCCCACAAGTCCGTTCACCGCGCGACTTCGCGGAACCAGTATCAATGACGCGCGCTTCGCTCAACGAGACGCACTAAAATCTTTCGAATCATGTCCAAACAACATCCAGAAAACACGTAAAGTTACTTGGGCAGAAGATAATGGCCAAAATATGGCAAATTT
>JAUOBX010202880.1:0-11892 GCA_032360705.1 Eupentacta quinquesemita
AATCGTTTTGTCATTCGGCATGAGACTTCTACATCAGTGTCTTCGTTAACAGCCGCCTTGTTCGGTGGGAATCAAAGACATCGGAATGGATTAGGAGTTGTAATATCACTACAATCACACACCTCCATGACCACGAACAAACTGTTACCGGCATTTATAAGAGTAAGAGTCATTCATGAAGACGCATATCATCGTTCAAAAGCCACAGTAGACTGCTAAGGAATCTGTCGCATTTGCCACAAGAGCGCTTGGTGATTCTGAAAATTTGTTAACACGAGTATCAAAGACTTTGTCTACATAAACTAATAATGATGATGATATTAATACAATATTCATAACATACAGTGGCCGTGTCCGTTCAGCCTCTTAACAGGTTCATACCCGACGCGATTCGATCGCATGGGACCTATTTTCTTCGAACTATAAACCACTTGTCTTCGTTCCAACAAATCCTATAATTTTCATTCATTCTGTCATACGGCATAAGACTTCTTTCAGGCTACACCAATGTCTTTGTTAATAATGATGATAATAAAACATTTACAAGATAGATATTGCTACCTAGCAAACTAATCCGAAGCGCGGGTACTCTGGCGATGCTCTCTCAAATCCTATTCCCTAATCATGCAATGTATCACCTCCCGACAATGTCTAACTACACATGTGCCCCCTCTCTCCCTCCCTATCTCTCTCTCTCTCTCTCATTGAACCCAAATACCTGATCAGTACATGACTTGCCTCTGTTCTTGAGATGTCAAACTAGACCACCTTGGCTCCGTACCCCCAAGTCCCAATCCTAATTTCCTAAATTCATTCCGTCATTCGGCATACGATCTCTCGAAAATGTTCTCAAATTACTTCGTTGATTAAAATAATGATAATAATAGATCATTTATAACATACAACACATAGATAATAGTAAATCTTGTTACCACACCACAACTCATTACGAATCATCACAACCCCCCCCCCCCTCCCAGTTGGGAACAATAACATAGTCGAAAATTATAAATTATATCATATCTGTAGCGAGTTATGGCAGTTTAGAAATACCCCAAACATTATATCTATGTGTTCTTTTCCCGAACGTTTAGCCATCGTCAGCTGATGAGCATGCGGATTGATAACTGTGAACTGGCCTATACACCAGTGTCTCCGATCTCCCAAACCCCTCACCCCTAATCATGCATGAAACGACACTTCGAGATGGAATACTTCACCAATAGTCTATCAGCCAAATCCAAATCCAATTCCGAACCCTGCGTATGCGTATCATAATTATGTTAACGAACACGTACAATATTTATAGAATCACACTTTTGTGACTCAGTACATCTGTTTTTGATCGACATAGATCCCCCAGCACATATAAGCACTGTGCATTGGCATGTACGATTATTGTATTCATATATGGTTCGTATATAGGCCTATACATACACACAAAGAATAACCACAACACTGTGTATTTGGACACATTTCTGCTACATTCGACCTTATCTCAGCCGGCAATATCTGAATATAGCCTTGTGGAACCTTTTAATCTGCTCAATCCTACAGCCGTAAGTCCCTCAATGTTCTGGAAGCCGTGGCATCTTGCAGACAATGTACGGTCGAATAGCGAGGGATTTTTCTTACCCCATCTAGAGAGCCGGGATCGATAAAGCATAGACAGCTCCGCGCCGGAATCGATCAGAACTCCGCGTGCTCAAAAACACTTTCCTGGAATTCTGCATCACGGTAGCACACCGGTATTCTTTCCTGAATTTACTAACAGGGCTTATTTTTGAGATGGGTGCTGCTTAGTACATTTCTCGCCAGAACATCCACAACGGCCTACTTTAGCCCTGGAATCCTAAGAACACAGAAAAATAACTCAATTCCGCTAAAATTTATAGCGAATGTATTTTCAACAATGCTCTTTCGGATAGGGTGAAAAGTTATTGCAGTTCCCCATCACACAGAGCAATAGATGTTCCCTAAAAATATGAGTTCGGGACTCTTCTGAAGGAGTACAATTTTGTTAAAAGAACATCATGGTCTATCCATTCTCCGCGTGAACATTGCCTAATAATAAACCTAATCTCATTTTCCCCTTGATCGACTGTATATCTCAATATACTAATCTAAAGGAATCATCATCTTCGGAGTCATGTTCAGCACTAGCCTATAATTTCGCGGAGATCCGTTTATCAGCACTCGTACACTGACTGTACAACTAGTAAGAAGATGTGTAACCGGGAGAATATGATATTTCTACATTGCTGGAATTACAAAGCGTCGAGTTAAATGAAAGACGAATAGAAATATATGTGATTCATAGCAGGCCACATTCATTAGCCAAGCATGGGGCTTTTAGCTCCATGCTTCAAAAACTCTACCCCGTCCGCCATCGGACATGAGAATAATTCGCTTGATGAAAGAGAAACTGTATTGGCAGAATGATTACATGATTATTATCGACCTGTCAAAATGCCATTAAGGGACGCAGATACCGCCATTAATGCGGTTTACAGTTTATGCAGCAATAGTGTCATATCTATAACACTTCACAATCAGATCGTTATCCGGAGTATTTTTGGAAATATTCTTTTAACGATTTTCCACGTGTGTACGTACGTAAATATTCAAACGATCGTAATTTTATTTTCGGCTATAGTGACCGGTCGTGATTAACTTTTACGAGGTGCTATGGCAATGCTGACCGATCGTAAAATGACGTCTGTAATATACGACAGGGTTATACCTAACTTCCACGGGACTCGCATGATGCATGCATGTATGGAGTAAAAGAAAGAATTCGATCATTTGTTGTGATAGCTAATGCGGATGTCGCCTAGTACTGTATAGATGGTACTATGATTCCATCGTGTATCTCCTCTCGATAATGATGAATTAATTTGACCTTCGATGTTCAGAAAAGTCTCATAAAAAAAACATCAAACCATGTCAATGTGACCTCAGATGACCTTGAAACGACCTTCAGGTTTTCAGCACTAACTATAATTAATATCCACCAAATTCCGTTCAAGTTCGACAAAGTCGGGGGAATCGCATGAATTATGCAAATTTGACCTCTGGTGACCTTGAAATGACCGTTATGTTTATCGGTATCAACTATACCTCACACCCACCAGGTTTCGTGTAAATCGGACGAACTTATTTTCGCATAAAACCTGCAAATTAGAGAGTAGCTGAGCCGCAGTCATGTACCAACGCCCAATTTCAAAACCCAAATAAAAATGAATCTGCGAAAGCGTTAGAAAGTTACTGCGCTAACGCCTGTGAAGTTCCCGGCGTCGGAGACGGCGTCTGAGATAGGAGAGAAGAGATATGAAGAAATAGAAACTCAAAACATTTTGAAGGCCTGTTTGTACACTTTAACACGTTCTGTGTTTGTGAGGAAAGGTTGCAGCCGTTTTCGAGGATGTTGTGCGCTGAAAAACAAAATTCCTTGAGTGATAAAACTACCGCTATAGCCCGTCCGTCAACTAATCAGCATACCGAACAATCGAGGACAATCAACAGTATACAAAGCAGGCAGCCAACTAGAAAACACGTTATATTCAGTGCGAAATAACTGGAAACGCAGAAAGTGTCTAAACGGGCTATATGATGGTTTGCCTAAATAACCATGCAGGCAGCCAATCCATTCATTTCGATTCCTCCCGATCCGACTGTATCGGCATCTGACCTGCTGACTGAATGCCTAAAATTACCTCGGATATGACTCCAAACAATAGGGATCGTTCACTTATTACATACCTAGTCTGTGCTTGATCCACACAGAGTGGGAGCGGGTGCATGAGTTATCGTCTTGACAAGCCTAAATAGACCATGATTAGCACCAGCCTACATGAAAAATACATTAGGGTCCTTGTATACTAGATCTTATGGGCAGATGGGGAAGCTAAATAACACATTTCTGCACGATCGGGACCAAGTATTCAGGATTTTTCTACTCCGACTTCTGCTGACTTCGAACTACTATTCGTAGGGTACCAACATATCAAGTATTAGCTCCATCTATCAATCCAGCTTACCCTCGAAGAGGGCTCTCCAAATGTGCGAAATTGCAGAGTGCGAAATGACATCATAAATGTCGGAACCACGTGATCACAAACGTGGGGGGTGCTCACGGCAACTGATTTGCACAGATATTCCGTAGCGTCCAAATATCCTTTCCAAAACATGGATTTCAGTATCAAGTGCTCAGATGCATCATTGATATCTCATCTACACTGCAAAATGATTCAATAGAATATGCTCCTGATAATCTATCTTAAAATCCTGATGATATGAAATGACATCAATTGGATATGTATATCGCCCTCATAGATGGGACACACATCCCGAAGGCCGAAGCGTTTCACAATCATTCCCAATGGGCCCTTGATCATTGGTAACGTTTTAAATCCGCACATTTTATAGTGCATATTTCTAGCTTTCTGCATGCACCCAGTACACGAATCTGTTATGCCACTCCATCGTGTCTCGGGGGACTTCCCATATACAGATATATGCAGTCATGGACATACAGCGCAACTCTATGCAAGTTACCTCGCATGGTCCGCGTTTAGGCTACGCCCATATTCTAACGCTCATATTGATGCGTTACTCTAGTTTACATTGATCATATATGCCTTAACTAACTGCCATTTCTGTTTTTTGTTTCGAAAGTATTCCTGGGGAATGTGTTATTTTCATTTCTATATTTTATCCTGCATATATGTGCATATGGAATCTCTGCTTCAGACAACTTCGTTAGGCAAGGCTGCTTGATCATTATTGTAGCCCACAAATCAATCGACCTGCGGATGCAGTCGTATCTTTCAGTCGAGGTCGACTGATCAGTGGTGCCTCATCCAATTTTGCGAGTGCAGCGCGCTCGCGACAGCTGTGCTGCGTGATTTGTTTTCACTACAAATAGAGGAATTATCACCCGGGGATCTAGGGTCCAATCTGCTCGTCCTCGCCCTAGAACTGAGGGTGTAATTTCACACTGACCCGGCAGCATAGCGTTTCTACATTCGAGAAAGCGAGTAATTCTGGAGGACAAACTATATGATTAAATATGGATTCATATCTCACAGAACAATATCAGAACATTTATTGGGTTAATAACTTGATACTTGACTGATTGAATGACATCAGACCACGAAGACGTTGACATTATGTATTATATAACACCTTATACCCTTTTTTCACATGTTACTGAAATAACATTCGATTCGTTGAAAGAATTAACCTCTTCTCTTTCGAATGAAAACATTATCATCAATTCGATGAAATTTCGTAATGCTTCTTTGAATCAACCCCCTGCGCCTATGAGTGACTGTTGCTATTAGCCGCCACCAGCAACATTCAATATGGGCAGATGGGTGAAGTATAGCCAAGTGAACGCCATGACCCATCTCCATCAGAATTACCCAATGAGTTCCTTCTTCATGTGATTTTGCCCGTTTTTACCTTTTGCTTATAGAGAGTAAAGAGGACCAATGACCATAAAAAAACAACCAACGACTGCACCGGAGGGACAGGGGGTCATAGTGGCGGGTTGGAGGGGGGTTGAGGTCGCGCTCGCAACAATTTTACCAGCAGTCCGGAGCTCTGCTTTTCATCTCCTCGAAGATACGTCTCATTCCATTGAATGAAAATTGAACTATCGCATCCATCTTCAGCTTTCACTGCTTTCTTTTTCTTCTTCTCCGACTGCTGTCAGTACTGACGATTGGCTACCATTTCAACAAATCCCCTTATCATCTTCTTCCAAGCAGCTCCACCCTTTCCATTTTCCTGATGTTGTCATACAACTGCTCCTTTTGACATCCAACCATTCTCTTTTCTCCATCCGTCCCTTTTATTGCTTGGAGTGTCAATGCACTACCACTTCATCACTGCCTCACCTGCTCACTGCTTGCCTATTGGTACAGTATAAGACAGGTTGAGAGACACCATTATCTATCAAAACTGTTACATACTGGTACCATCTTCTGGGTAACGAATTCCTCCTGTTCTGCCTAATTAGAGGTCAACTTTTCACATTGGCACAAGACGTCATATTGTATAAAAAGGTACCGGTATCATCATCTGATGATAATGGACTCCGAACAGCAGCGGGACGTAACCTCACTAGTAACCGCGGATAGAATGTGTCTGTAATCACCATAAAAAGTACCAACTATTCTTCGGAGATAACCACTCAATTACGTCACCGAATTTGAAACGGATGTTCTACCGATGGGTCGAAACAAAACCCATTTACGCTGTACCTAACTGTGAGAACAATGGAAACTGTAGGTAATAAGGGGGTAACCTTTCATCTATTCGGATAACCAGTTCGGCCTGACTCTGAGAGCATTAGGCAGCTATATGATAGACCCCGCTGTGTTCGATCGTAGGCCATCGTTTCGCAACGAGGTAAAATTGAAGATGACCTCAATGTCCATCCTCCCTCTTATTGCGTACCTGGTGTAGTCTAGTTATTGAACCAATTAGCCAAAGATTCTGGCGGAAGGAAAGAGTGAGCTCTACCTATGTTTCCATGATATCGCATGAGTGGAAACACGTGGCACCGTATACTCGAACACACATAGCTAATCGCAGTTTGGCAAAATATCGTGCGAGCCGAACTTAGTTCGCCTCACCTTGTAGAGAGTTCGTAGTAAAAAAGTTCGTTAAACCTTTATTGATACAATGACTCATCCGATAATGACCATGCAGATGGTTGCATCTGTACCATATTAGAACGAGAGCATGCCTATAAATATTCGTCATTTATGTTGAAAATTACAATAAAAGCTGTAAAGCAGGATATGAACGCTTGGGTATTGGACCTATAGTGCAATATAAGTATAATTATCCATGATTATGTCTGATGATGGCGTTCATTGGCCATCGAATTGGTATCCGTTTATGACTATATGGGGTATATATAGGCTGATATGTACTAAGCGTAACACCTAGGTTGAATATATATCTACATTAAATAATTACCTGTAATATCCTCTCGGGCTGATGATATATATAATAATCACCTTAGGTCGATATTATTCGGACAGACAGATGGAATCTCCGCGCTGACCAATAACACATTTGGTCTCTTTTCAGCTTTTATTGGTGGTTGCATGGAAACACTTCCAGGTCTGTGGGATGGTACACTAGCTGCTTAATACATTGTAGTGTCGATTTACAGGTGCCCTACGGTATATTATCATTCATGTGGGATTGGTGGGTGATTTCTAAATTGAAATAATCACTCATACTCGCAAACAAAAGGAAGAGTGAACACTCGCTCCAATGGAGTGTGCTGATGGGTTTTCTACGTTTTCGGGTGATAATTTACCGATTTGATTTGATTTGTTTTGAATCAGCTTTATTTCATCCTTGTTCATGAAAACCTATTGAACATAAATAATGAGATACAAAAAATAACCAATGATATAAGATTGGGGAGTTTGCGATGAAGCTACGGCGGGGTTCGCTTGTGGAACGCGAACCCCCGAGTAAAACACCTATATTACTCTCCCCGTTCCCATACATTTAATTATATCAATAATAATTATGTTCTACAGATTCAGATATATTTCCAATTTCCGCTTACAGCGTAACAAAGAAGGTTCAGTCTTTAGATAATTTGGAAGAGTATTCCATCGAGCAGGGCCTGTGTAACTATAAGAGTGCGTTGAGAAAATCACAATCTACGATACGAAATCACGAAGTGGGAATTGTGTCTGGTTTTGAAACGAGAAATATTTCTACTGAACAATTTGATAATCGAATTAGATACAGATTTGTGATATACATAAAACACGGAAATGGCAGTAAAGTATTTCAGAATACACGGAAAGCTCAAGTCATGGAGCTCTTTGAAAATTGGATCTGATGGCGCTGAATACTGTTCATTTGCAATAGAGCGTACAATTATTTTCTGAATAATGTACATCCCATGTAAATATCGGCTGTGTACCCCCGCACTGATACAAAGTAACATATTGCAGGCAAAATAAGACAATTATATATTTGAGTTGCATGAAATAAAATTGAAGGAGAAAGAATGCCTGAATTGCTCGAGCCGGCTTTTGGGGAAACGGCCCCCAAAAGTTGTCCACCTATGGTCATCTCATTTCGTCAGAACTCGTCTGGTTTCGCACTTGGAAGTGACACTGACTGACATTGTGAGCTAGTGAGGAACAGATCTGTCCCCGCCTCTTGCTATGATAAAGTATCGTTTACTCAAAGCATAAGACAGGTCTAGTTTACCTAAGCTCTGGTGCTCATCTATTCGACATTCTAACTTAGTTTCATCAACACTAAATAAAACAAGTGTCAATCCACGGAGCTGCTCATCTCATCGGCAGCTATTGCTGTCAACTGATCAAACTGATTCACTGTGAACAATATGCAACACCATCATAAAAACAGTTGTATGCATTGCAATTGCAAGACTATGTTGCCACAATTTGAGGCATGAAATTTGTTAATTTCCACCTTGTTGCAATGTTTGAAGTCATTTGAGCCTTGCAATCTTGAATATGATCTGGATTCAGGTAATTCCCTCTCAAATTGTGCATTTTTTACGAAACAATTGCCCCAAAATTAGGTAGAACTAGTAGTTTGTGGTATTTCATGCCCCTCGCTGCAGTTTGAAATTATTTGAGATTTGCAATTCCCGAATATCAATAGAAATGGCGGGAAATTAGCCAACTTCACAATTTGTCCCTGGATCAGAGAATTTCTCTCCAAATTCTGCATTCCCAGAAAATGTTGTCCGAATTCAGAACAAATCTGTCATTTGTGTCTATTTGCAAAGTTTCAAGTCATTCGCGCATTGCAGTTCTCGAATATCATGGAATTGGTGGAAAATTAACCAAAATCACTAGCCTAGGAACCACTACGCATAGATGCGGTAAAGTGACATATAGAACTGTTATGGCCAAGTTTGCAATACTGCTCGTAATCTACCCGCAACGGACCAGCTTCTTACCTCCTAACCGCTCACGCTTGGCCATCAAATAGGAATGGGAGAAATGAAATATCAAAAAACATTTTCAGGCAACAATTTCATCAAATCGATGACGTGAAGGGTATAGTTTTCGTGAAGATAATTTCCTATCAACAAGTTTTCCCCCTAATTTTCTGAACCCCTGGTGCGGCCAGTGTTCTCAGTGTGAACACAAGCGTTCGGAATCGGAAAAATATGACCGCTAATGTTCATATTTGTGAACACCGGTGTTCACGACGTACGGTGTCGAAAAAGTGTTCAACTATCAAATTATGATTTATCCGAAAAAGAAAATAGAAAACGCGTATATGATACATCCTTCCAATGTGTATGTGTGATACTGCAGTATAGGTGTGTCAAAATGATACGTAAACTTCATGGCAGAATTTTGGAACAGCCGTATATATAGCAACCGGCGTAGATCGATTTGATGAAAACCCCTTCGCCCGCCTCACTTTCCATTTTAATTTTCCGCTCGGTGATAATTCACTTTGTGAGTCGATGGAGAGACCATGTGGTTGGTAATTCTGCTAATAAACAGTATCCCCTGGTAAACTAATCTGGTCGGTAGAAAGCACGGTCCGCGCATTAATTTCTACTCTTCAAGAAGTTCGGAGATCCATCTATTTTGATATCACTCGAGATTATACTCGATGTGTGCCTGGGAGATTGGAGAAGCTCAGTCGTTACTAGCTCAGTACTGATGCCTGATCGCTTATGAGTTCGAATCCCGGCCCGTTGGCCTTCCCTGTTATCGTCATGACCAAAGCCTACAAATTATGGGTCCAATCCCTCGTTATGTTCCTTCAAAGTTTGTCCATCATATTGATTGCGCAATAATGCTTGACGTCGCTGTTGTTTCTTTTTCCCTATGTATTTTATTGTTTAGAGTTATTGTACATGCATCAACATATCACCTCCGCCTTCGGCAAGGCGCTTTTCATCGATTACCTGCATGTCCCACCCGGTTGAACCTCTGAGAAACCTGAGTACCGGTACAACCGGCGCAGGAATATGACTGATGCCAAATTTATACATTCTCCATGGTTGTCGGGATGCGTACTTTCAATAGCCAGGAATAATGTAGAGTAGTTGCTTGTGAATCCGTTTCCAGAAGACCAATCCGCCAATATAACGACAAATGAAAACGTAGTATTGAAGTGTACGGTACCCCGCAAAATGACTAAACGTCATTCTTCACTAATTCATCGAAAAATAAGAGTTTTCCATCGAATGTTTTATCATGCTGGAAACTAAGTAAGGGGGAGACAATAAATGATGTGATCATGCAAAGAGGTCTTAGTGATCTACACAAGCCGCAATGTTCTCAAATCAGGAAGGACTATATATTTCCCCCAAGTTTTGCGACTGTTTGCAAGCTACATTTTAAATAGCGGCCTGATTCACGTCTTCCTTATAAATCTACCTTAGTCTGTAAATGTTATTGAAGAAAACCTGACTAAAAGATAGATTGCACTCACTTACCCTAATTGCTACATTTACTTGCATGACTTGTCTGGGAAACCTTTAAGTGCCATATCCCGGGGACCACCTTATACAAATGATATATACTATAGCCTACCCTGGGAATATAGACCTGACACTGAGACGACCACTAGATACGTCTCGACCGCGAGTGATCGAAATAATTCAATTTCTGGTTGTCTGCATGCCCAGATGTCACTTTCGTTTTAAGGGAGTTGCAGCGGTAAGGAAATGGTTGACCATGCCGGATAGCCTATATCTCGCTGCAAATTCTCTACTGATGTTACTGTATGAATCGCGTGGAAATCAGACAGCAATTCCATTGCTTGTATAATGAATAGCTAAAATTATCAACCTAAATTAAACGGGTGTGCCCGTGGTATAGTCTGATTGTACTCGTGAATTAATTGACAAGGGGTAGTGCTTTTTTATTTCTTGCCGAAGGTATAATAAAAAGGAATCTATGCAGTCATGCAATTGTGTGTGTGTGTGTGACACCTTTTGTCTACACGATATCTATAGAACGCAAACATATAACAAGTTCAAATTTGGTACTAGGTTACATATATGTTGTTGGTGTCAGGTCAAGGTCGTTCAAGGTCACAGTAAGACTATCCCCATATATCCTGACAACGGAACATTTGATGGGGACGGCCTAATGGAAACTGTAACTGTGCCTGTGTAAACTGCATCTGGTGACCTACTTTGACCTCATTTAACTTTTCGACCTCATTTGACCTTTTGACCATGTGACCTTCAGGGCTTTTTTTGTGACAACCAAATTCCTATTGTTGAGGCAATCCATGAAGTCAATCACACCACTCTTCTACAATGCTCCTGTTACAAGTTATTGATCTGCATTTGAAAGGTCAAGGCAGCACGAACACTGAATTAGTTTAAAGAAGATCATAGTAGACACTGAAAACCTTGAAACAGCAAAACTATTGGATACAATGGTGCGTAGGCTCCATTCTTGGTATGTAGGCTGTACATAAATAGTACATAATTCAGAATAATTTTAGGTCAGTTCAAAGGTCACATCTGGTAAACAGAGATGATAACATATAGTCAATTACACAACATCACTTCATTGTTCCTCAAGTTGTCAGTCTACATGTGAAAAGTCAAGTCACTGAACTATCATACAGAGGATCTAACAGACATTGACATTTTGCCGTCAAAGTATTCAGGTCCAGAGGAAGTTGTGTTCGTCTATGTGAACTTTTTCAGGTGGCCTCAGCTCCAGTGACCTCATGGTTATATAGGGTACATGATTCCCTTTTGTTTCGGGTCATCTCAAGTTCGTAGGTCAATGGAGGCTCCCACACACAAACTGTTCTCTTTCCCTAACTTAGCATACCCATCACATTGACCTGAGACGGATTGCACCTAATGTAACTCCCCCC
>JAUOBX010202991.1:0-10831 GCA_032360705.1 Eupentacta quinquesemita
CGCCCCCCCGCCCCCGCCCCCCCCCCCCCCACAAGGTTTCCCAGGGGGAACCCCTCCCTCCTTGGTGACGCCACTGTGTGTGATTCACTACCTGTTTATACGAGTCAGTTACTGTTGGCAGTTACTGGCAAAGAGTTTATCATCCCTTCAGTAGAAGTGAAATAATAGTTTTAACAAGCATATAGGATAGCCTATTCCGGTTTTATAATTGTAGGTAATGCGTGAAGTCGTGTAAGTTCGTGTACAATCATGACATTCTTGAAAATGAAAGATATATTGGCCTAAAGAAAATATGGATGAATGCCCATTTCGTTGAATATAAGAGTTTTTAAACACCTACCGCCTTATCTTATTGGTCGATCAAACGATAAAACAGTTCTAAATCCATGCAAAAATAAAATAGCAGAGCAAACTCATTGCTTTTCATATTCGTGTAAACCACAGCAATATTACACGCAGCACCCTCCACTGCACAGTTACTGGCGATATAAGTATGTTGATTATGACTTATATGTAGAGTTTGAAACAAGTAGCCATTGGTGCCATATGTATTACCCAGTGTATGATGGCCTATAGTAATTCATCGCCAACTCACAACATGGAATGGGCGAACATTTTCACAAACTTATGTCCGATACACACACGAACACTCACGATAGGCTACACACATTGTGTGTGTACTCTTTTTTTCAGTGGTGGCGGGTGCTGTTGTGGTGAGTAGGTTTTTATTCACCGATTTATCTTGTGTTATACTCGATATGAGAGCACATTATGGATTTTGTATTACACAAAATATAAAAATGATATAAGATGAGATGAATGCAAGACTAATCCCCGAATTAACAATTTTTCATTTAATTATGATAGGTCGCCCTCTATCGTTGGTCACTGAGCCGAGTTGACCGTGCGTCTCAGGCATGTACACTTAGCAATATGAATAGGACAGAACAAGAAGGTCGCCCTCTTTGGCAGTAAAATTAATAGCACATAAGTTCGATTGTTAGGCCATGTCACTGTATATTTTGTCTGATCACGCATCCATTTTTAGAGCTCACGAATGTGAGGAAATTAGGTATAAAATGTAATTCAATGTGTCGAAATCTCCAGTTCGTGGGAACATGCAGTTTATATATTAATTTGTCTCCAGATTTGCTCTTCATATTTCTTTGATTTAATATCATACCAGCAAGTAATCCATTGACTGTAGTTTTGAACGTTTCACCAATTGCGTACACAATGGAGATTGCTTAGTGGGAGGTATACTAGTTCGCGCTAGTACACCACCACCCTGTCCCAAGTTGATATAGGCCTACTGTAGCGACTGTTTCGAAGCATATGCCACAGATCCTATTATATTAGTAACAATAAAAAGAATACAAAGTATTTATATAGTATTTATATTAACGTTCAAATTGGAGCTCATGTACGCAAACAAACTTCATTGAACATAGCATATTTGGGAGTGCTGGAGGTCACCTTCTGAAACGATCAACAAATTGTTTATAAGCTTGGTTGGTGGACCTTCGAACAAAAAGTCTAACGTCGGCGACTATACCTCGAATACAAAATAATAAATGATCTTAGCCCCAATATAGGATGAATATGTTTCAATATACGAAATATTCATAGTCACGACTCACAGTCAATAGCACCATCTAGAATTTCCATCTAGAGGCAGGATAACATTCCACAAAAGAAAGGTGAAGAATGGTATCAACTATCGCCATATGTCAGAGAAGTTCTAACCGTTAGTTTCAACAATTATAACTTCGATTGTTCAATGCTTTGTTTCTCTTCCGTCATGCACTTAGGTTTTTTCATGCCAATTGATTGTTTAATACTTGATGTTTAGATTTACTTCACAACCCAATGTTGACCGTACAAACAGTGTTTATATTTCTTTGTAAGAATTACAGGGGGATTGTATAGGCCGTTTGATCGTTAGCATTTTTTGTGATGTCGTGGCATCAGGATCACGTATAAAGATTTCCAGTCCCTGATTCCTCATCACTAAACTAAAACGATATGTCAGGTTTGGTAAGAATCTAAAACAGTCAAAAACTAATACACTTTTTTCGGAATACTGGATGACATTTTAGCAACAGCGCCCTCATTTTGGAAAACTCCAATGAGTAGGTTATTAGGCGGAACGATCCGACAAGGAGAAGTTGACATTCTCGATGTGTAATTGTGATAAATCATCATGGTTCGCTGGAATGTTGCCTATAGTTTACTTGTTTCTGTGTTTCCTATTTTCTGTGTGGGCTGTTTAATTGACTGCAACTTGATTAATTCCAACTCGTCCATTATTGAGTCAGTCTCACGCAGTAAGACAGTAATAACCTGCCCAAGTTACTGCATGGATGTGCGATGGACATATATCAACTGTTCGGTAGAAATGACCGTATTTCGGTATGTATTCCTTTGGGCTGGACACAGGGATGTTATCCGAGCAAGTCGAAGCGGCCACATGTTGGAACTTTCAAATGTTAACCGATTACCCCAAGGGATATACCGATGTTCTTGCGACGACGATATATCATCGGTATACTACACACGCTCAATGGGTGAGTATTTACAAGTCACCAACTGTCAGTGTAATGAAGTTCCATGTGAAATGTCATATACAAAGAATAATGGACTACACCAGCACATGGATATAGGTTTAACCGGCCAAAAAATAGGAAGAAAGGAATGGAGGAGAATATATGAGATTTAGCAATAAAGGGAATATTAAAGCGACAATTGAAAGCACGACCGAATCATGATCATGATAATGATATCAATTTCTTTGACGCGTTCCCCTGGGTGGGAACCACATCAGATTTTCGTACCGTACTCCGACGCCTTAGCCAATTAGGCCACCACGCTTTCCCCATGCACCACCATAATGCATGGATATATTTCAGTACATTTTTCCGAAATATTCGGTTGAAATAATATGAAAAATTGCCTTTCTCTGTCTACTAGTCTTGGATTAGTTGGGCGTCACTTGAATTCGAGATAATGTTGTACGACTTCTCGTACAATCGGTAAAATATCATCCTGTATATGTCATAGAAGTGTGGAGCCCATACTCCGAGAAGTCTCGGATTAGTTAGGCGTCGCTTCAATTTCCTGTTCGAGATGAAGTTGTAAGACTACTCGTACAATCGGTAACATTTCATCTTGTATAATGTCATAGAAGTGTGGAGCCCATATTTCGAAAAACTAAATTGCTTGAATATGTTCGCCGGAGAGCTATAGACTTGTTGTCTATTAAGGCCCGGTCTCATTATAACGATTTTTTTCGGATTGCTACACGATTTCTTGATTTCAGACTGACTACCAAATAATGCGGTAATAAGGTTCATACAGGCTGATATAACACCTAAATATCCTTCCTTAGTTAGCCTGAATGCTTTTAGCCAGCTCCATTCTAATGTGACGTCATATCGAAAAACGATAAAAATCGGATAGCTCTCCGATAAATATAAGCTGGGTGAATATCTCGAGTTGGGAATGGGCGATTCCACATCGAATTGGTTACACACATAGCGAATGAGGTCCTTCATCATTGTCGATGTGTATATCTGCCATGATTAAAAGATTATGGCACTTGTGAGCCAAAAAAATCGAATCGTTGCACTATACGACATCGTTGCAGTGTGACCGGGCCTTAATACATTATAGTATATTCGTATTCCGTGATAGCAGTAAATGGACTATTGTCCCAATGTCATGCTCCTAGAATAGAGCAAGAAAATACAGACGCAAGGAGATATTGATATTTGCAAATGTATTAACATATTGATTAGCCACAGAATATATACACTGGTGGATTGTCGTGCTGTGCCAGCATTTACTATATACAAGGTATTTCCTAAAATAATTTAGAAGAACACTAATTTTAGGATCCACATTTCAAAAATATACAAATAGGCTCCCATAGAAAACGTGAGACGATATAGGTGATTAAATATTTGATGATACAGAAGTTCATACAATACTTCACTGATAGTGGTAACTGATGGCTTTCTTCATTCGCCTGATTATACACCTAATGTATAATGATCGCCAGTACATAACTGTATGGGACTGAGCAGAGTGAGTACAGTTCAAATTAATCTAAATATAGTATAAGGGATAAGTATGAAAATATTGCATATTCAGGTTCATTTTTATTATTTTTCTGATTGGGACTTATGTAATGCATGGATATATATACTCCCTTACTGAATTAAAATTAGCTTGAGTCTTGCAGTACCACCATCCATATGATGGGTTTTATTAAATAGCCGCGACTCAACACTGGGTCAGTAACTGCCCCAGTGTTATAATGGTCAACATTGGAACAGTGACTGCCTCGATGTTAAAATGGTTAACACTGGATCGGCAAATGTTTCAATGCTGAAATCTTTAACACTAGGTCAGTAACTGCCTCGATGCTAAACTGGTTAACATTGAGTCGGTAACTGCCTCGATGCTACAATGGTTAACATTGGGTCAGTAAGTGTCCCAATGCTACGATGGTTCATTGGGTCGGTAATTGCCTCGATGCTACAATCGTTAACCCTGGATCGGTAACTGCCTCGATGCTACAATCGTTAACCCTGGATCGGTAACTGTCTCGATGTTACAATGGTTAACACTGGGTGGGTGACTGTCTCAATGCTACAATAGTTAATATTGACTCGGTAACTGCCTCAATGTTAGAATGGTTAACACTGACTGAGTATCTGGCGAGTTGTGGGATTGTCATTTGCCTGTGAAATAAATGTCACGTGACATGGTATTGTCGTATAACTAAAGCAAGAAAAGGCCGACCAATTGCACTTCATGTCCCGAATATAGTAGAAGATGAATATGTAAATAATATTATTAAATATGTATGATGTAGTGATAAATCAAAAACATTTCTAATTTGAAGCACACATAATTATATGTTACCAGTGAATTCATTATATATGCTACAAGATGTTTACAAAATCACTCTCATTTCTGGAAACTAGTATAGGTTTGTGTTTTGGGTAGACAACGGTACATCACATTAGAAGAACGTAGAAAGTTTTGATGCGTGTTATATAATGTACTCCGCCTAACAATAAAACGATATCTCAGCCTCAAGTTTGTCTTGGGAATGTGAGCTATACTAACTACCAAACCCCTGGATACACAGTCTCTTGAAAATCGACTATGAACTTACAGAACGAGTTGGGACACGTGCACTGGTGCATAAAGACTTTTTACCAACAGCTACTGAAGCATTCGATAGGTCAGGAATCATTATAACCTGTATAAAAACAATAACTTCAGGATCATTCTCCTTAAAGTCACGAAACCCCTCATCAGAAGTACTGTCAGACTGTTGAAGGCCTTGACATTCTTAATAAAAACTTCGATAAATGTTAATGATATTGCCATTTTACTACTGGGTCATTCATATGCTGTGTGTACGTCGGGAAATAATGTCAAGTTAATATTCATTTATGACATATGAAAAAATTGCGTTAGTTTCATTGAATTCAACATTGTGCCGAACAAGAAGGCGTATTGTGGTACATGTAGAAACTGACAGTATAGAACATATACAGTAATGTGACGCTAGATACGTTATATGGGAGTGTAAAAACACAGTGAATTCAGTGACGGAACACACCACATAGGCCTAATTGTTGGCAAAATCTCGATAGAGCATCGGCTACATACATCAGTTGGAGTGAGACAGCATTATTTTATATACACGGGGTCATTTATGGGTTGCTCGCTTTGATGAACAAGAAGGCGTATCGTGGTACGTGTACACAAACTGACAGTATATAACCTATATAGTAGTGTGATGCTAGATACGTCATATGGGAGTGTAAAAACACTCTGAATTCAGTAGCAGAACACACCACATAGGCCTAATTGTTGTCAAAATCCCGATAGAGCATCGGCTACATACATCACTTGGAGTAAGACAGCAGTATTTTCATATTTATGGGTTGCTTGCTTTGATGAACAAGGAGGCGTATTGTGGTACGTGTACACAAACTGACAGTATAGACCCTATATAGTATTGTGCCGCTAGATACCTCCTATTGCATGGAGTGTAAAAACACTCTGAATTCAGTAACGGAACACATCACATGGGCCTATTGTTGGAAAAATTACATACATGACTTGGAGTGAGACAGCAGTGTTTTATATACACAGCTAGGGTTACGTATGGATCGCTGCGTCGATGAATATTATCATGATTGTTACAGCTGTGTGGGTGGGCAGAAGGCGGTCATTGAACTCAAATAGGGGGCGACGATTGGACTAGGTATATCACGGGTACTTCGCTGGAACAAGGAAGGCCTATCTGCTCAAACTAGTCATCTTCGGGTGTTCAAAGTCCCACAACACAGACCAATTTACTGTATATTCATTGTTATATGATCAGTGCGGGCAGAGCAATCCCGCCACTACTAATAATGATAAGCTGGAGTCACACATGGTTTCGTTGAATTTAGGATGAATCATCTACATGTAAAACTATGTCAAAATGTATACTCTTTTCTTTCCTGGCATGCCTGGTGTGATTTAGTGTCATGTTAGAATATTCATTCATCGAAATTGTGCATTGTGTATGATTCTCCTGGAGCATCATTCCTCAAGAGTTGTGTAAATGTTTAAAATGGTGATGAAACATAAGATTCAATGGTCCCATTGATTCTTGATTCATGGGTGTGTTGTAGATACAATGCAATGCTCAGTAGTGTACCTAGACAAGTTGACCTGATACTGGCTGACTGGGAAACTGTCAATATAACTTTTTGCCATTGACACAGTATGATCACCGCACTGGGTAGCTTCGACCGATATCTGGATATAGGCTGTCTTCGTTCACTCAGTTGATATGACTGATAAAGATGTCCGTGTGAGCTATAGTGGGAGTGTCTTACACGGTACACTGTGTAGCTCGAACCGATGTAGGCTGTCTTCGTTCACTGAGTAGCTTGGGCCGATATGAGTTGTCTGCGTACACTGAGAGGCTTGGACCGATATAGGCTGTCTTCGTTCACTGAGTTGCTTGGACCGATATAAGTTTCTTCGTTCACCGAGTAGCTCCGACCGATCTGAGTCGTCTCCGTCAGTCATTCCGTAGCTTGACCGATATAAACTGTCCGCGTTCATTCCGTAACTTTGACCGATAAAGGATGTCTGCATTCACTGAGTGGCTTTTACCGATAAAGGTTGCCTGTGTTCGTTGAGTTGCTCGGACCGATGACGGTTGTTCTTGTTCACTGTGTAGCGTGAACCGATAAAGGTTGTCTATGCGAGATATAGTGGGAGCTTGTGAGGGCGCTGTGGTGATGGGTTAAACCAGGATTGATGGGTGAGTGGACTGCTGGGGGTGACACCGAACCTCGCCCACAGTGTACTGGTGACGCATCGGCACTCGAACATGATATCTGAGAACAGAAAGAAACAAAGATCTCCATTACAATGCATGTCGATTCACCTTTTCTCTGCTGCTAAATACGGTTATCAGTAGTTAATACAGATCATCCATATCAGCCTTATCAATCGGAAAGTCCGGATACTAGACTCACTGGAGCAGTTATGTCATTGAGAAAAATCTAGTCTCGTGTTATCGGTACTAACCGTGAAATCATCACTAGAAACGTCTGAAATGACTCTTTCAATCCTAAAACAAACAATTGGTAACAGTTCCACTTATACAATGCCAGCAACAAAGCAGAGCGCTGCTGTGTGCACCTGTTTCCGCCATCCTTAACCAAGACGATATGTATACAGTGTAGGCCTATACCGATGAGATTTAGCTCGCTTCATTCCGATGAATAACGTGTATTGAGACTGGCATAGTCTGTTTATGAACATACATTGAATCAATTGTTGCATGCGGCTATGTTTCTATTCATGGTTGTGTCGATAATTGTGTTTGTGTCATTAACATTCATAAGGTGTTGCAAAATAATCTGACATATTTTAATCGAACAAATTACCCATATAATGATTTTTCGTAGAATAATACGATTCCAGAACTAGTTAACAAGCATGACTTCATATCCCCTGATGACTTCCGGTCACTGAGAGTAGGCGCAGAGGGATACATAACAATGGGCGTGTATTAGGCACTTGCAGAGCATACGAAGCCATGTTCCTAGTGAATTAATAATTGGTGTATTCTGTCAGGGAGTCATATGTTACCACAGTCTTAATGGACCAGCTATACTGAATACGACCTACGCTCATTTATATTTCAGGTGATATTAATCATGCCTTCCGTCTGCTGCGAAGGTAACATCAAGATAGGCTGTGTATCAGTGTATAGACCATGTAGTCATGTAGCCTATATACTCGTATGGCACGTTTAGCAACCAACGATCGTACAATTCCCGTAAAATCAGTACCATAGACTGAGTAAGTGTGCAACCAATGTGATCAATTATATGCAAGGGCTCTAATAGTCTGGGATTTGGGGCGGATTGCTCTCAAAGAGACCTTTCTCGCTATATCGGGGTCGCGAACTTGCTGGTGATCGCTCAGGATAAAATGACAATAGCGCAAAGAAAATACAAGAAAATAGGATGGTTCTAGAGGATTAGATCTGGGGCGGTTAAATTCATATCTGAAGGTCATGTGGCGATATTCAACAGCCTATCTGCCCATTGCAGATACAATACAATCCCAAAATGGTAAATAGCCTTTATAAACGCAGGAGATATGACTCTGAAGAAAAATATCGTTTTCCTCATTATTCAATATTTCCATACAGAAACGATGTCATATATATAACTATAGAATGATTGTTAGTAGTGATAAAATGCTCTATGAGCGCCGAGCCGAGTTTTAGCCTATATTAGTATATGGGCTACTGACCCCAACTATGTTGACCCTGCTGATGTTGTTAGGCCTTAATAATAATAATGATTATAATAATAATAAACATTTGTATGGCGCTCTACACAGCGCCTAACACAATAACAGTTCACCTGGAGCAAGAATTAACTATCTGGCGTTACCGTACATTCGACCCTATATTTAGTACATCAACCATTCACGCACTTCGACAAAAGTGCATGTGTTCTCATCCCACAGTTATGTCGTGTATTAAAATATCGATATTAATCAACATATTGGTGGCTCTTCCCAGTTTGACGACGATCGAATATAATAAATGGGGTTCATAATTCAGTTTGATGTTCATTTTCATGGGTATCTTTTTCACTACATAAAACATCATAATACAATATTATTGAAGGATAGTTGTTGCTCCCCGATGCAACTAAACCTGCTGAACCACGCAAGATCTAGACAATGCTGCACCTGGAACAGTGAGGGATCAGATACATGTTTCAACAGCAAAGTAGTTGTTTCGAAAAATATGTGTGAGGATGCTCGCCCTGAATCATCCGACCTGGAATATAGAATTAAATTAAGAGTAACGTTGCGGTAACGTACTAACGTCAGTACCATTTTTGTTTGTTTATACACATGGATTGTTGTCACGTGATATTGAACTGAAAGTTAGTACCCATGAATAATATCGCACACTCTTATGCAATGAAGATAGCAAAATATTGGAATGAAGTGACTTTCCTGTGTCAGATTGTTATACGCGTGAAGCAGTTTTCCATTGTCTGATACGAATGAAATATGTTTGCAGTACCAGTACACACTAAAGCTCATTAGGCGCCCGTCTTTCTTGCCACCTTGCCTGTGTGTGTATTAGTAGGAAAACAAATAACGCAATATTTGCTAGTAAGATTAGCTGGGTAAATATTCCTGTATGTAGTTACATTATTCAATATCGTATTCTACGAATGTATCGTTCTACTTGATACCAGATGGATAGTACTTCAAAATGACCGATCCATTGATTTATTGAATACTAATCGGTACCGCAATGCATCTATTCCAATTGCAATAGCATGTTATAACAACATTTTCACTCGCTAGCACTATTTGACTCTTGCCAAGATATATGGCGTATATTTTCCAGCTGTAACCCCTTTCTGTTTTGCTTTCAAATGGTCTAAACGTCTTACTGTTCATCGTGTACATAGCTCTATTGTCTCATCATTTGTAACTGAATTTATGTGCGAGAGATGTAATTTCCAATTTCATGGACCAATAAAGTTTTATATACTTTCCTGTTAATTATTATTCTTCTCGAAAATAGTATTAGATGCGTGAGAAAGGAAGGCCCATATAATAGCCACGAGATTAACGGATGTTTTTTGGAGAAGGAGACAAAACCGACAATGCAAAACTAGCGTTAACGGTTTTTTTTTGTAACGAGTATTCTAGGCGCCTTGCCAAACTATGGAAGTAGGGGTGAGGTTCCACGGGATGCACACAGTTACGCTTGGTAAGATAAAACAATTAAAAACACATCCGGGAGTGACTACCTAATTTAATTGAGCACAAATGTATTGACACAAATAAAATTGTTATTTGAATGTCACATCATTTCCTGGATGCGCGCAACCACCATTTCACGGGATAGAATTCCAGCGTCGAGTTCCAAATAGAATTATTATCATAAATAGGAGTGACAGTCTAGGCAAATTGAGATCTTTCAGAGATAAATCTAATATGTGGTACTACTTTAGGCTATAACTGTTCGACAGAGCGCAATACACGCCTTCGAGCATTAATTATGGTATAATTAATAAAATTCGATCATCGCGATGGGAAGGAGAGACTGGTACGAGCGTCTCATGATGAACGATCGTTATAGGACGGCATCTGGGCATAGGGCGCATGTGCTGCGAGGTCGTGACAACTGCAATAATTCGACATTCATTTTCTGTCGTATCTTCCGGGGTTTTGTGTGTGCTTTTTTTTTGGGGGG
>JAUOBX010203102.1:0-11891 GCA_032360705.1 Eupentacta quinquesemita
GAAGAGAGCAAATTGCCCTCATGTGCGATGTCCAGAAGATGTTTCACAGATTACACGTCCAGCCTACAGACAGAGACTATCTTTGATCCCTGTGGTACGAGGGGGGTGATACAAGCAAGAGTCCTTCAGAGTACTGGATGAATGTCCATCTGTTTGGAGCTACATCATCACCTGGCTGTGCCAACTTCGGCCTGAATTACCTAGCACGATCACATGAGAAAGACCACCTCCACCTAGCCACTCCATTTCCCCAACAAGATTTCTATGTAGATGACGGGGTGACTAAGTGTGGAGAAGTTGATCAGGCTGATGAAGGAAGCTGAGGACCTCCTTTTGGTAAGCTCCGGCTCCACAAGTTTGTTCCAACCATCGGGCAGTCATTGAGAGTATGCCAGCCAGCGACAGAGCATCAGGAATCCAAGAAGTCGATCTGAACAAAGAGGATCTTCCTGTCGATCGAACCTTGGGCGTGTTCTGGAATATACAGTCAGATGCCTTCACATTCCAGATAACCGTGAACGATCGCCCCAACACTGGCCGTGGCATCCTATCAGTGGTGGGCAGTGTGTATGACCCCCTGGGCTTCCTATCCCCTTTGACACTGAAGGGAAAGGCCATTCTACAGGAGATGTGCAAGAGAGGCACCCAGTGGGATGAAGCTATCAGTGACGACTTGCAGTGGAAAGAAGAGATAATGAACCTGAGTGATGTGTCTATTCCAAGATGTTACAAGCCGCCCGATCTTGGTCCTACCTACCGGGTGGAACTACACCACTTCTCCGATGCAAGCACGATTGGATACGGTATGTGCTCATATATGAGGTTCATTAGTGAAGGTCGTGTTCACTGTTCTCTGGTTGTCGGGAAGGCCAGGGTCGCCCCTACGAAGGTCATCACAATACCGCGACTGGAGTTAACTGCTGCGGTTGTTGCAGTGAAGATAAGGGTAAAGCTGAAGCAAGAGCTGCAAATGAAGATCGATGAAGGGCATTTCTGGTGTGACTCCCAGGTTGTGCTTGCCTACCTCAGCAATGATGCAGGGAAGTTTCACGTATTCGTCTCCAATAGGGTCCAATACATCAGGGAGAACACTGACATCGAGCAGTGGCACTACGTCCCAACAAAGGACAACCCAACGACTAAGTAGGTCAACGATGTCCCTTGTAGAGAAGCATCCTGTGATTCTACCCAAGTGCCATGTGACGCATTTGATTGTAACCCACTACCATACTCAACTTCATCACCAGGGAAGAGGCCAAACACTGAACGAGGTCAGGCATAGGGGTTTCTGGGTCCTTGGTGGGAGCAAACTGGTAGCCACAATCATCAATCAAGGGCTGTGTCACCTGCAGGAAATTGAGACGACCAACGGAATCACAGAAAATGTTGGACTTGCTGCAGGATAGGGTAGAGCCAGCCCCACCAACCACCTAATGCGGGATGGATTGCTTTGGTTCCTTTACAACGAAGCAAGGCCGCAAGCATTATTAGAGGTATGGACTGCTTTTCACATGTCTGTGTTCAAGAGCTGTCCACATGGAAGTAGTGGAAGATATGACCACCGATGCCTTCATCAACGCACTAAGGTGCTTCATTGCAATCAGAGGGGCAGTGCGACAGATCAGGTCTGACCGAGGCAGCAACTTTGTGGGTGCAGACAACGAGCTCAAGAAGGCCTTACAGGAAATGGACGCCAACCGCATCACAACCTACCTGTCTGAGAAGCAATGTTCCTTTGTCTTCAATTCTCCCCATGCTAGCCATACTGGTGGAGTGTGGGAAAGGCAAATCAGGACTATCAGAGGAATCCTCAATGCAACTTTAGCCCTGTGTCCTGGACGTCTTGATGATGCTTCTCTCAGATGCTACATGTTTGAAGCAATGGCCATAGTAAACAGTCGCCCCCTCACGCCAGTGGATATGTCCGATCCATTCGCTGAACCTCCTCTGACTCCAAACCACCTCATCACAATGAAACCTACAGCTCCTCTCCCTCCCCCAGGCAACTTCGTGAGGGAAGATCTGTATGCCCGGAAAAGGTGGCGTAGAGTACAATACCTCTCCGAGCAGTTCTGGTCTCGATGGCAGCGAGAATATCTTCAAAATCTCCAGCAGAGAGGTAAATGGACCGTTCCTAGGAGAAATCTCCAGCCTGGTGATATCGTCCTCCTGAAGGAACCAGACACTTCCAGGTCAGAATGGCCCCTGGGGATAGTGACCACTGCAAACCCTGGCGACGACGGATTGGTGAGACGGGTTTGGGTCAGAACTGGCACAAGGGTTCCTGGCGCTCAGTGTAATAAGTCAGAGTTGGAGCGTCCAATCCAGAAGCTTGTACTACTTGTCGAGAATTGACTAAACCGACCCCCTGCCTCTCTTTCTTAGTTATCTGGTAGTTGTCTTCACTTTAGGCTGCTTGTTAGCTGATCATATTGAGTGATATATCATTATTTGATCTATTTACTATTTTTATTCCTACAGTATATTAACTGTTCTGTAGTTATCACTGCATTTGTCATGTTATTCCCAATTGTTGTTGGTATATACTGCTTTAAGACTTAGGGTGTCCTGTTGCATTGCCAATTTGTATTTTAGTTTATGACACTTGGATATCTATGGATTCTGTGGTGTGTGTTTCGAACGGCACTATTTAAATTGCTTGCCATTCATTGTTTATTGCCATTATTGCCCAGGCAAGTAATTTGGTGGGAGTGTGGCAGCCGCCGTTCTCACTGTTTATTTTATATCAAACTTTATTTCTGTGTTATTCTTTTTGACGAGTTGGCCGCATGTATTTTACCATCTGGCAACCCTGTCTGCCATGTTTTGATTAACGTCGTTCCTCAAGAACTATCATTATAAGAAGAGGTTTTACGATTCAAGAAATGTCGTGATTCACCCCACTTTGGCGGGTTCAGCCTGCGAGAAGCCACAGGGTATACTTTTGTTCGATGAATTGTTGTATAACCTTATTACTAAGAGTCAGAGTGTGTCCCTTGTTAGCTAAATTGTGGTGCATATTTCACTGCCACATTCCATGCTGCACGTTGTGCGATGCACAGCCTTTCGTGTTATTGAATTGTAGATTGAGCAGCTTAGGCTTTATTATCAATATTAGCCAGTGGGCTATGTTGTCGAGTAGGCTATTGTCGGTATCATTAATTGCTTCCCGATTCATTTTACATACGTTCGGTTGTCCTAAGTTGTGTTGATTATCGCTTTGTGAAATCCTTTAGAATTGACTGTAGTTCTGAGGGTCATCTCATAAGTAGGCCTAAGACTGCCAGTGTCTCATTCAGAAGGTTAAAGCATCATGTCGTAGTTTGTATTTGTCTCCGTTCGAGGAGAAACCTAGTTTAGGCCACTGTGAATCTTGGCTTAATATACTTATGCACAGTTTTATGCATTTCTTACTCATTATTCCAGTTACTACTTTATCATATCATATTGTTATTTCAGTTTTGACGGTCACACAGAGGAGTAAACAATAAACTTCGACCCGTATTTAAACCATGGTACAATCTCCTTCATTCTCGGCTGGGGCCCGCCACAGTCAAAACCTATCTTCCTGACTGAAGATGTACTAAGAGTTGAGCCAAACACACTTGTCGCCATTCTCCAAGCTACATGGATGCTGGGTTAGCGTTCCCGCGAAAGTTCATGATTTGTCGCTGTTACCTACAGTCCAAGAAACACTACACCTAAACCGAGCATCACTTTCCCTAACGCGATGAAAGCTAACGTCAATTCTCTGCTAGTGGAGCCCTGCTTAGTATCAGACATTCCCACGGTGGTACCACGTCGTCTCGTTCGCGACGCCGTTATAGAGTCAACGCCACCATAGAGCTGATGCCGCTATAGAGTCACCACTACCATAGAATCTACGCTAGAGTCAACGCCACCATAGAGCTGATGTCGCTATAGAGAGTCTACCATAGAGTCTACCCTAGAGTCAATGGCGACGTAGAAACTATCCAACCCACAGAGCATCTCAGGCATTCATCAACATCAGTGCTAATTGTCATCTGTATATCTAAGCTCTGTTTGCTAACCTTACTGTAGCTCAGTATTAATTTCCGCATATGTTTTGCACAATGAGCACAGTTTCTCATGCTATCATATTTACAAGGTATTAATTGTGCCACAATCAGCCACATTCATATTAGCAATAACTTCATTAAGACTGTTCAGTATAGGGTAATTCTTGCATTTACTTACTTGCACCTGCAAATTTACCTGAATTGTCTGTGTCGGTATTAGTATGTCTGAGCCTGGTGAAAGAGAGGCAGGTGGGGAGGTTGGAGTCCATCTAGGCCTAGACATAAACAAGTCCAAAAGTGATAAGGACATCCCAAGTGCCAGTTTTGAACCCAACTCCGCCTCGCCTTTGGCAAACCTGGATATGTCCACGCTGCGAAGAAGCGCCAGAGATCGGCATCCTACCGAGAAGAGCCAGCGACTACACGATCCTGACTCCAGCCATCTGATTTCAAATATCAACAGTGAATACGAGAGTTGGAGGCAGTGTGCATCAAGCACCAGAAAAGAGCTGAACACTGCAGTACCCATAGAGCGCCTTCAGGAGCTACATACTAACATGAAGTCATTGCAAGATCGTATTCTAAATAATTATGAGATGTTGAAGAGGGTTTCTATGACCGAGAAGTCGATCGTCGCAAAAGTGGACAACTGCTGCTCCATCTCCGCAGACATACTCGAGGCCATCATGCGTCGACGCCTAGAATCAGAAGACGACCTCGACCTACAGAAGGAGAGAGAAATCGGAAGCGCCCTGAAGTGTGCTCATCCATCGGTCTTCGGCAATTCCATCAGCTGTTCTCCATCTTTGTCCCACCACAGTGTGTCTTCCCTTGCCTCCATGAAAGTCAAGGCTGATGCCGAGAAGGCAGAGAAAGTGGAGAAAGCTAGAGCTCTTCAAAATGAGCAGCACCAGCAATCCAAGATCTTACGGCTGCAGTTGCAAATGGAGGAAGAGCAAATGAGGTTAGAGATGATGAAGGCAGATGCTGCTGTAAGAGTCGCCGAGGCGAAATGTGACATCCTGTCAGAGGCTGCTTCGTGTCATGAAGATGGTGACACCTCGGTACGCCTTATGCTTAACCCTACAGCCCCCAACTTCCGTCCAGAATGCAGCCCTGAAAGTCGGCATTCCTATCAACAATCTGCTAGCCCCGGTAAAGACGCCCCAGTAGAAGACACTCCACATGCAGGTAGAAGCCCTATCAGCGAAGCAACATTAGCACAAGCACTGGCAAGCGCGATGGACCGGAATCGCCTCCCCATCCCTACACCGAAATCGTTTTCCGGAAACCCACTCGAGTTCGTCACCTTCAAGGACAGCTTCCAAACGCTAATCTTGAACAAGGGCATCTCTTCAAAGGAGAAGATTTATTACCTCCAACAGTATGTGACAGGAGAGGCTAAGGATGCTATTGCTGGCTGCTTCTTCGGCAAGAGCGAGAAGGACTATCTGAGAGCGTGGGACACCTTGGAGAAGAGGTATGGACACCCCTTTAAAATTGCTGAGGCCTTCCGTCATAAGTTAGAGAAATGGCCCAAGGTGGGTCCGAGAGACAGCCACGCCCTGCAGAAGTATGCAGACTTTTTGAAGAGCTGCGCTGACGCTATGCCGCACGTCAAGGGCCTCCATGCCTTGAACGACTGTAAGGAGAACCAAATGATGGCGTCCAAGCTGCCGGACTGGGCTATTGGTCGTTGGAGTCGTATAGTCACAAAGTCACTAGACAAGACCCAGGATTTTCCAGAATTTGCAAGGTTTGCAACCTTCGTAGACAGTGAAGCGAGAGTGGCATGTCATCCAGTGGCATCGCTGTCAGCAGTCAAGAGTCTTTCAGTGCGTGATGGTAGGCCCAATAGAGAAGTGAGGAAGCATGGTGCTGGAATATATACTGGCCACCAGTGCTGAGTCCTCACCCACTACCAACACCAGTACCAGGGATGTAAAGAAGGTCAAATCTTGTCCCTTTTGCAAAGGGGAACATTGGCTCCCCTCCTGCTCAGAGTTTGCAAGTAAGAGCATGTCAGAGAGAACATCCTTCATTGTAGATCAGAAAAGATGCTTCAGCTGCCTTCGTACCGGTCATGTTTCTAAGAAGTGCGAATCTCATCACACATGCCGAACATGCAAGGGCCGTCACCCTACCGTCCTTCACGATGAAAGTAGGGCTACAAAGTCAGCCTCCAACTTCTCTTCAAAGGAAGAAACATCAAGTGCGTCCCTGAAGACTAACAGTGGACAACGCAGCACTACAAATATCTTACCAGTGTGGGTATCAACTGTCAACAATCCCCAAAATGAAAGGTTGGTCTACGCCCTCTTAGACACACAGAGTGATAGCACTTTCATCGTTCGAGAGGTCTGTGACCAGTTACAAGCCTCTACCACCCCTGTCAAATTGAAGCTCACCACCATGATCAGTAAAGGCGCAACGATATCAAGCCATCGAGCCACTGGTCTCAGAGTGCGTGGCTACACGTCTGGCCAGTACATAGATCTCCCAGTCACATACACCCGTGAGTTCATTCCACTAGATAGAGAGCATATCCCAACGTGGGAGACTGCAAAGAGGTGGGACCACCTGTCATCGATAGCTCAAAACATGCCGCCATTGTTAGAATGCGATGTTGGGTTGTTGATCGGATACAACTGCACCTCCGCGTTGGCTCCCCGTGAAGTCATCACTGGAGAGAGTGACCAGCCTTATGCGATCAGAACAGATCTTGGCTGGAGCGTAGTAGGAAGACTTACACCAGAGGATGACAACAACTTCACAGGGTTCTGTCATCGAACCAGTATCAGAGAAGCACCACTTGCCACACCCCGAGATGTTCTGAACATGTTGGAGAGAGACTTTGCTGACACCAAACAGGATTACAGCGTTTCCCAAGAGGACATTCAATTCCTGAAGATCTTAGAAGGAAGCACCAAGGTCAATAGCCTAGGCCACATAGAGATGCCGCTTCCCTTTCGGTCTCGTCCACATCTGCCTAACAACAAGAAGCTCGCCGCTGTCCGACTAGCCCATCTCAAAAGGAAGCTTGACGCCCAACCTGAGTACAAGCGGCACTATCAGGAGTTCATGCAAGGGATGATCGACGATGGGGACGCTGAGCGAGTGACAGAGGAACCAAGGTCAGGCGAAACATTCTATATTCCACATCACGGCGTGTACCATCCCAAGAAGCCTGATAAACTGAGGGTCGTCTTTGATTGCTCATCCAAGTATCAAGGCTCGTCCTTGAATGACTCTCTACTGTCTGGACCTGACCTTACCAACAGTCTCTTTGGAGTTCTCTGCAGGTTTCGAAGAGAGCGAATCGCCGTCATGTGCGATGTCCAGAAGATGTTTCACAGATTTCACGTCCAGCCTACAGACAGAGACTATCTTCGATTCCTGTGGTACGAGGGGGGTGATACAAGCAAGAGTCCCTCAGAGTACCGGATGAATGTCCATCTGTTTGGAGCTACATCATCACCTGGCTGTGCCAACTTCGGCCTGAAGTACCTAGCACGATCACATGAGAAAGACCACCCCCTAGCCACTCCATTTCTCCATCAAGATTTCTATGTAGATGACGGGGTGACTAGTGTGGATAGTGTGGATAAGTTGATCAGGCTGATGAAGGAAGCTGGGGACCTCTGCTCTCTTGGTAAGCTCCGGCTCCACAAATTTGTTTCCAACCATCGGGCAGTCATTGAGAGTATGCCAGCCAGCGACAGAGCATCATGAATCCAAGAAGTCGATCTGAACAAAGAGGATCTTCCTGTTGATCGAACCTTGGGCGTATCCTGGAATATACAGTCGGATGCCTTCACATTCCAGATAACCGTGAACGATCGCCCCAACACTCGCCGTGGCATCCTATCAGTGGTGGGCAGTGTGTACGACCCCCTGGGCTTCCTATCCCCTTTGACATTGAAGGGAAAGGCAATCTTACAGGAGATGTGCAAGAGAGGCACCCAGTGGGATGAAGCTATCAGTGACGACTTGCTGCCAAGGTGGGAGCAGTGGAAAGAAGAGATAATGAACCTGAGGGATGTGTCTATTCCAAGATGTTACAAGCCACCCGATCTTGGTCCTACCTACCGGGTGGAACTACACCACTTCTCCGATGCAAGCACGATTGGATATGGTATGTGCTCATATTTGAGGTTCATTAGTGAAGGTCGTGTTCACTGTTCTCTGGTTGTCGGGAAGGCAAGGGTCGCCCCTACGAAGGTCATCACGATACCGCGACTGGAGCTAACCGCTGCAGTTGTTGCAGTGAAGATAGCGGTAAAGCTGAAGCAAGAGCTGCAAATGAAGATCGATGAAGAGCATTTCTGGTGTGACTCCCAGGTTGTGCTTGCCTACCTCAGCAATGATGCAAAGAAGTTTCATGTATTCGTCTCCAATAGGGTCCAATACATCAAGGAGAACACTGACATCAAGCAGTGGCACTACGTCCCAACGAAGGACAACCCTGCGGACCATGCCTCCCGAGGATTGAGCGCTGCCAGTTTACTCTCCTCCAATTGGTTTGTAGGTCCAACCTTCCTTTGGGAGATTAGCAGCATAGAGCCAAGCCACATAGAGCCTACCTTGGCAATTGGAGACCCAGAAGTCCGAGCACAAACGATGAACACCCAGACTGAGCCAGAGAGCAACCTGATAGTGACGTTTTCTCGGTTTTCCTCATGGAAGAAACTGACCAGGACGTTTGCAAGGATCCAACGTCTTGCTAGGCGACCCGCCAGGAGTGGATCACCGTCGGTGGAGGACATTGAGAGAGCTGGTCTAACCATCATCCGTCTAGTTCAACAAGAAGCATTCAAGGAGGAACTGCAAGTACTTCAAGGGTCAGGAGAAGTGCCGTCAACCAGCAAACTCTTCAGTCTGAGCCCATTTTTGCTAGATGGTGTTATCAGAGTTGGTGGACGACTAAGTAGGTCAACGATGTCCCTTGTGGAAAAAGCATCCTGTGATTCTACCCAAGTGCCATGTGACGCATTTTATTGTAACCCACTATCATACTCAACTTCATCACCAAGGAAGAGGCCAAATACTGAACGAGCCAGGTCAGGCATAGGGGTTTGTGTTCAAGAGCTGTCCACATAGAAGTAGTAGAAGATATAGCTTCGTTATGGAGAGCACGAGAACCGTACTGTTTTGGGTGTAGACTGGGGGTCTTTTCAGGGGAAAATATGAGAAATTGTAGAGAAATCAATATTTTGGCCTATTTCAGTTTGTAATCACGATAACTCGACCCACTTGGATGGATCAAGCCGATACTGGTATGTGGGTTCCCCATAATGAGTACACGATTCCTATTGTTTTTAGGTCAGGTCAAAAGTAATAGTGTCACACCTCTGAAAACCTTGTAAACAGCATAAGTCCGAAATGCTTGGTCCAATCAGGCCGAAATTTGGTATGCAGCTTTATTATTGGGGGTACACGAACCCTATTGTTTTTGGTGTAGACTGGGGATCATTTTTGTGGGAAAACACGATAACTCGGCTCCATTCAGATGGAATAAGCTCATACTTAGCATGTATGGTCACTATGATGAGTACCTGATCCCTATCGATCATGGGGTTAGGTCCGAGGTCATCTGAGGTCAACATAAGTCAAAGTATGAAAATCTTGTTGTTAGCATGGGTTATAATGATTGGGCTCAAGCAGGCGATTGCTAGAACACTATTGTGCTGTGGGTTTCCTATGGAATTGAATACATGATCCCTATTGTTGAGGCCATCATCAGAAGTCAATGCAGTCAAGGAATCACTGTGATATCTGAACCATATATTCGTATAAAAACCATATATTATAACCGTATTATTTGAAGCATGAGAACTCTCATGTAACGGTGCCATGATCTTCTATCGGGTCAGACGACTTCGTACAGGGCACGATTGGTACATACTTCCTGTAATTAGTATGGTATTTAGGAGGTGCTCCGTTAATCCCCCGGCGCAGGTTCCTAACGGACTTTGTTATTTACCTAAATTGTGATTACAAACAATAAAATTCTATTGTTCATGTTAACCTCTGTCAGATAGTTACTTTAGTTCTTCAAACCATCATTTCACAATTTGTGTAACCTTTCTTTTGTGTGTAATGTGCAAGATTAGTGATCACTAATTTGTCAGAGCTTTCCGATCAACCTCGTTACACGTTTCGTGTCAGTTAATCAGTCGGTTACACTTATGAAAAAAAACATCACACAGGTGGGTATGTATTTGTTTGTACCTTCATTCCGGTAGTTTCTTCATATATCAATCAGTTTTATTGAATTGATCCATTTACCAAAATAAAGTGCTCATAGCACCTTGCAGTGCTTCGAGATTTCCATTTGCACAATGCAATGATGCATCTGATCTGTAGATGAGCTAAATGAACACCTGGGTTTATTCAAATCTTTAGATTATAGTCATAACATTCATAACCAGCATTCATACTCGCGATGTGAGATCTTGGCAGATAAGATGTTGCTCAGCTGTTGAGTTATAGAAATAGAATAGGAACGAATGAAGGGCACTGTCCTATGATGAGCCCTAAGCTGAAGAGAGGCAGTAAGATGGTCACCGGCGTTGAGAAAAATAACCCTTCTCTGATCAAAGACATTGCCGGACTGAGAGATGATGGCAGAGCACAAACCCAAATATATTGCAACATTAATTCTAGCAGGGAAATGTCATCTAACAGATGCCATTTTCCTGATTCTAGTGTGTACGATTTATTACGGATACTAAAACAGTTATACTATAGTTATACTATAGCCTTAGTTAGGCCTAGGCCTAATACTAGTCACAACTTTGCATATTGCAGTGCACGCAAAACACAGGACATACTTATTATCATTACTATGATATTAGGGTCATACTAAAAGGAAGGACAGAGGACTGACAATACATTGCTATGTGACGAGAAAAATGACAGCGGATTGACACTACATACAGTGTACAAGCCAGGAATGTCACCGTTGACTATACGTTCCATTGCAAATAATATATTATCCAACTGGTCTCTAACGATGTAGGCGCACGATGTAGCATACTCATACATTAACAAGAAATGACAGTCAGTTGAGAGATGAAACAGTCAGGGATGTCGCCGATCAGTGTCCGATGAAATGTTATATGAATACATAATATATAGGCCTTGGCCGAATAGTGAAACGAAAGGATTGACAGTGGAATGACAAAATATTCGGACTGACAGCGGGTCGACAGCACATAGGCACACAGTGTGACATGGTCAGTTGAGATAAATCATTGTCATACATAAGTGGTGTCGCTAATGGATGGAGAACTGCGCCCCATGCAAGCCCTGCCCCAATTTGCTCAATCCAAATTACGACGACGTAGAATGACACATTAGGGGCCTATAATCAAATTAAAGATTGACAGTGGAATGGCAATAAAATCACTCATCAGGCCAATCAATTAAAGGAATTACACTAGCTGGAATAAGAATAACCGGAGTGACACAGTCCCCTAGTATCATTCATGGGGCCATGGTTGTAAATGTGGGCCAACTGGTCTCTGGTCATGGGGTTCACCACATGGAATCCACCTGGGACTCATATTAGTACTCATATGATGACAACGTATATGGAATGACAATACAACATTCACTCACAGTGCCACAACAAAAGGATTGACGGTGGAATGACAACGTATACGATGACATGTAGAGAAATGGCATTGCCCGCACCCAACCCCTCCCAATAAATATAGGCCTAGCCGCCTAGGCCTAGGCCCCATGCATTCACACACTATGCCAATTCACAAAAAGGTTGACATTGGAACGACAACATATCGCGGTACATATTACGATGATATGGAATGACACATTCAGTTGAGTCAC
>JAUOBX010203213.1:0-18026 GCA_032360705.1 Eupentacta quinquesemita
ATTTTACATACTGAATGCCACCAAATGGCATCTCAGCAACTTTTAAATCTGAGGTACCCCCTCCCCTTAAACCCCTCCCCCAATACGGCGTCCAGGTCGGCGGGCCATAACATAGGGGCACCCGATGAATATGCGCCAGCGGGCACCCAATCCCAAAGTTACGCCACTGAGTTATCGCCGGTGCTCATCCACGATCAACATGGCCAGGATTCCAGGATGAGCCTTCAGTGGCTTCCTGAACCTGAAACATACAAACAAACAAACAAACGAGCTTGACACACATGTCCGCCCCAGAAATATATCGAATGGGGCTGAGAGTGGGTATTGCTACTGATTGCTTCCTTCCATTTCGCCGGGGAACTTGATGGAAGTAGCCCATTACAGTTTATCCCGGAAAAAATGACAAATTCGTACAATTTATCTCGAGAAACTTAGTGGAAAGAGATTTTTCCTCGAAATATTCCTATTGTATGAGATTTGTTAGTATCCATATTTGAACGAAAGTGAAACTAATATATTTGACATTTGTCATGTTGGGGACAGTGGCGTCGCCGACTGAGGGATCACAGGGCATGTGAAATTGACTACGTATTGGAATTATTCTACATTGGTTGCCTCCATATCCTTACGAGCGAGCGGAAGAGTGGCTTAACGGTATAGTTATGTTTGGCATAGAAAGTTCCGACTTGTTCCGCCGGGCGTTCTTCTCCAGCGCTGGCTTTAACGCAGTGGACTTGGTAATTATGAGGAGCTTCCGCGGATTAGTTGCTATATGTCTCCTGGGTCGGCAGTACGCAGTTACCATGGTTGGACTTTAGGATCTAGGATAAAAAAGTGGTCAGAGCCCGGGGTTTACTAGACTTGTTAAAGTCTCTCGTATCTGTATTCCCGCAACCCCCAGCTCAGTATCAAAGTCCTGGCATATACGGGCCTGATGATCTCTATACGAGTCCCACTGATGTGCTTGTACAGTGATCTGGTCGCCCGCTAATCCATACGCACCGTGCGATCAGAGGGTGTCAGAATAGAGGGCGTGCGCAGTGTCAAGACAGGCAAATCAGTAGCGGGGACGGGGATAACATTCACGATAGACTTGTGGCAAGTCTAGTGGCTTACTGGTCGTCCATTCGACAGGGACGTGAAATGGATATCCCGGGAGCAGGTATGGATCATTGGTGACAGTACACTCTACCTCGGAATATATATGAGCACTAGTCAAAAAGTGGAAGCGAGCCTGATCGCCGGCGCGTTAACCACGATCAACACGGCCCGGGTTCATTGACGAACCTTCAAAAATGTGTTCCCGACCTCGCATCATTCAAATCAAATACGATCAATTGAACAATTCATACTACTTGACCACATAAGCCTTCTTAGTTCGCAACCCCCTGCCGGTCCTCTGACCATTGGATACTCCGAGACGGGAGAAGTTGTCATACTCCTCCAAGACATGTTTCCACTCCTATGCTATCCCAACTCGAGTTGCAAGTGGGCGATACTGTTATAACCCCATCTGCCACAATAAAGAATGAGGGGGTGATTTTTTTTATCACCATCTTACTATTAGTGACTCTTTGAGCTCACTTAGCAAAAAATGTCAATTTTCATCTTCTATATATGCGTAGAATGCGCCGTTCCATCGATCAGTCAACATGCGCGCATGCTGTGAGATCATAGATACTATCCGCCTAGGCTGGATCATTGTAACTCACTACTTGTCGGAATGTCTAAATCTGATATTCAACGCCTGCATGCAGTCGTTGCAGAATCGTGCGGCGTGACTCATCTATCAGGTTGACAGGCACACTCCTGCTTCTCCACTCAGGCTTACGCACACTGCACTGTTCAACAACGGATACATTTTATATGTAGGCTATGCCAAGTATAATCCCGAAAAGAGGTGGGGGGGGGGGGGGGGTGGCCTGTAAAATTATCCACTACATCAGTTTTGTAATAACTTGAGATAGTGGATACCATGGTTTATTTGGTAACACTCCTATGTTCCGACATCTCTATATTCCGACCTCTCTATATTCCGACCTCTCTATGTTCCGACCTCCCTATATTATTGATAATAGTAATAATAATACATTTATATAGCGCTTTATGCAATGCCTCAAAGCGCTTCAAAGACGATACCGTAAACCTACAGTGGAAAAAACATTAGAAGAGATCAGATGACGCCTAATGAATGTAACAATATTGTTAGAATTACGTACCGGGGTAGGTCACTTTGGTAGCTTGTTCCACAGAGTTGGACCAAGTCACGATAGTTGGCGTTCACCGTAGGTCTTCGTTTGGATCTTGACGAGGCAGTATTGGTCACGAGACTATAGTCGGAGAGCTCTGGGTGCGACGTCGACGTACAGACTGCGAGATCTGTGAGGTGTTCTGGAGCGAGGCCTACATATATCTTGAACATAATAAGGGGGACCTAGTAGGAGATGCGTAAACAGACTGGTAGCCAACGAAGGTTGTGCAGAATAGGAGTGATGTGGTCCCTAGGAGGTGACCGAGTGACAGTTCTTGCGGCGGCGTTTCGAATATGCTGTAACCTTGCAATCTCTGTAGAAGGGACACCGCAGAGTAGGCCGTTACAAAAATCCAGTTGAGACGATACAAAAGCATGTGCAGGCTTTTCGGCCGAGCTTCGATCTAGGTCTCTGCGGACCTTGCCGAGTTGGTAAGCGCCGTACCATCCGGAGCGACGCATTTGGTGTAAATGTGCCTTGTGATCGATGTGGACATCGATGGTCACCCCCAAGTTCCTGGCTGATTCAACTGGAGCAATTTAAGAGCTGCCGATTGTCACGGAAAGGATTGGGTCAGAGTTTCCGAAATTTGATGTCACGTGAACAATTTCCGTTTTGGAGTCGTTAATTTTCACTTGTTGGTGTTCGCCCATTTCAGAATGTCAGAAACACAGGTATGTGTCAGAAACACATGCTGAGGTTTGATATCACCCAGGTAACAACTGATAAAACAGTCGTCTTGAGTTGCATATGAACTTCAGTATAATCACCCATATACTTCATCTCAATCAAATATATGTCCTCAAACATTAACATGTTCCTCTTGAGTGGTGATGTCATATCATCATCATCTGCAAAGTCATGTTCAGCACCTTCACTGGCCTTTAAGTTTGAGCGGGATCAGACTCGCTGTGTCGTAGGGTTTACATTGTACAATGGTGGATGAGGTGTCAAATTCCGGCAATCACATGATCTTTCTATTTGGGTCCTTCCAAAATAGCTGAACCAGCCTAACTTTATTATACCAACAAGAAATGCTACGAGTACTTGTTCCCGATACTATTAGAAAGTGGAACATATCCCTTCTCTTGCACTTGGGGAACCTACCATCGAGAGCAAGAACTATTGACTTAGAGAGTCTGATATCAAAGGCAAATCTTGAGATTTATTCAGCCATTCTCCACACTATGCTTAGCCTATGCATGATAACCGCCATTTGGAGGTGTTTGCACAGTTGCAGCAATGCAGCAGGATCAGAGGAAGGGGCGTTCATTCGTCATATTACGTTGCTGGAATACAGTGCTCACTCCCGATTGGCGTTCATCTCAGTTATATTTTTTATTACAATGATTCTTTCGAATGGCTAATCTGTTCCATAATATAGCTATAATTATGAGGATGACAAGAGCCTATCAGTTTCCCATTTATTCAAATTCTCTTAAATTCACAATGACAAAATTATTTCAGGAGGGTTTGAATAATAATTATGTCGATTCTGTATGAAACTTGGAGATACTAAAATCTGGTTGGTAAACAACACTCACTAGTAAAAATATTGGTCAGCCCGGCCTCCGACTTCGAACCGTCTCCGATACTGCCTAAAAAACTTTATGACTTTACGTGCAATTTTCTATCCGAAATTCACATTTTACATTGTTGCTTTCGTCAATAGTTCAGAATAAACATATTATCCGCTCAATATGGACGAACTGACGTCGGCCTTTACAAGCGGTCTTGGATTCAAATCCAAAGAAACGTTGGCGTCGACGCATTCGTCACTCCACAAAATAAAAGGGACAGGTTTGTCATCTCAAGAAGAGCGCAGGAGACAAAACCTAGAAATACAGAAAGAGCAAGTATAATACAAAGCAAACCATATGATTAGGAGTATTCCAATCTTACTTTTTATTCGGATGATGCGATCGTAAAATGTTCATAAGACATCGGAGCTTGATAATAATATATGTCGCGGATTTGGTACTTATGATGTAGCCTAGGCCCCTTGGTCGCATCCATAGTTCTACTTCTAGGCTACTTTCTAACTAGGCCTAGTCTAAGTTCTAGGCCTACATCATGTACTGTAGAGTGTACTTCTACTTCAAAGCCTACGTCAAAGCCTGTTCAGCATCTAAAAGTTTAGTGTAGTGCTACAGTATAATGGTTGTACCGAATTTCGTTCACCATTTTAGGTTTTCTTCGTATTATTCAGAACCGAAACAATGGAATGAATCATGCCTCCCGTTTCGTTGTCTTTTCATCTGTTCTCAGTCACTAGGACCTGCTATTTTGAATGAACCCCATCATAATGCATCGCTGTTGAGGTACAAAAAAAACAGTGAGTCATGAAAACTGAGAATTCATGAAAATGCCCCCAATTTGTTCACCTCAGATGGCGCTGATTCCATTCATAGCAGGTCTTTGTGGACAACAAGAAAATTGTTCCAAAACAAAGTTGTTATGGTGTCTGCTTTGTTCCATTGGAACATGATGTCATGTCTGTTGCAGGGATGGTATCTAAATGAACCCTCAGCAGCCATATCCATGCTAGCAGGCATAGAGACCAATGTCTCTTTTTATTCTCCAGTTCAATCCAGTGATGGAGGACTCGAGACCGGTCTTGGTCTCGAGACCGGTCCCGAGACCAATTTAAGAGGACTCGGATGCTAGAGACTCGGTCTCGGCCCAAAGGACTCGGTCCGAGTCCTTGTCCGAGTCCTTCACTGATTTCTTGCAAGCAAATTTCTCGTTTATTTCACCCATAACCATAAGAAAATTGTATTGAACATGCTGAAAGATAACAGCAATGATGCATCCAAATTCTTGACAGAGCCTATTCGTGTTCTTGAATAGCTTGAGCCATGTAGGACCATGCACACACGTCAGCAAAACCTGATAATGTACATCTTGGCTGAAATGCCGAGTTTGTATAAGGACTCGAGGACTCGGTTTCGACTCGGACTCGGAGCTGAGGACTCGGTCTCGGATGCTAGGGACTCGGACTCGGGTTGGCGGGACTCGACTCCATCACTGGTCTAGGCTATAGGTGCATGCTTTGATGATGCAGTTCGGGATATGACAACTATGAATTGCATACATGCACTGATTAGATTTTGGGCGTATGCTGAATAAGTAGGCTAATTAGCATAATTTATGTGATTTTGTAAATGATGTCAGATTCGAATGAAACGTTGTGAGTGGGGGTCTATTGGCAGTCCTGATGAATTTACCAATAGAGTCGAGGTCACTGAAGGTCATTTTACTCATTCAATGTTATCTAATCAGCATGATTCATGCAATTCTCGAAAATTATGAAACTTGAGGCCACTAAGGGTTATATAATCTGACGAATTAGCATAATTTATGTGATTTTTTCTAACAATGTAAGATTCGAATGTAATTTTAGTTTGTGGGGTCTATGGGCAGCCCTGATGAATTACCAGTAGAGTTGCGATAACTGAAGGCCATTCAATGTAATCAGATTCGGAGGCCATTTAGGTATGTCTAATTGGCATGTTAAGTAGTTGGTATTTAATGTAGTCTAATTACCATAATAATTTATGTGATTTTGTTAATAATATTTATTATTTCTTTTGAGCTTTCTATGTGACGACTCATAGAAAAATCACTGATCGTGCAACCAGGCGAGACACTTTTATGCGATCGCCTTGTTTAACTAATGTACAATTATCTGTAATAATTGCGCATTTGCTCCAAAATGCAACAGTCTTGTGTGACCAGATAAATACCAAAACATGCCGAGTCACTTTCCAGCTGGTTTGGGGATAATTCATTCCCCCATGATTGGGAGGAGTTGATGATGAAATGAGACCTTTGTTGAGAGGTATTCAAAACTGGACAAAATACAGCCATTCCATTGTCAGTTGAGTACAATACAGGCTTTTTACCGCATGACAAAAGTCAATAAAATTGATATCACTGTGGCTGGAAATTGTCTGTACTGTACACATGTGTGTTTCTCTCTCTTCATTTCATACGAATGAACTCTATTGATTAGTGAGTTCGTTTGAAGAAAGTCATTAAGGAAAGACTCCTGCATACAGTAGCTATCTGCATGTTACTGTGTGCATTTTTTTGGTTATGCCACTCCAGAAGATAGGAAATGGAATAGCAGCCTACGTATCAAAGGAAAGGAGAGAATTATAATCTACTCGGTTTACTGGTACCCGCAAGTCTCCTAAATAGAGAATAACATAAAATGAGGGTAAAAGTCATGAATATTGCAATGGTTACTTTTGCTATAGTAGTAAGGCCTACTTCATAGTTATCTAATGTTGGTGTGTGGTTAGAAATGTTTTTAGTGGTACTACAGAAGATATTAGATATAAAATGGAATGGTACTGAAGGGGAGAGGATTGGAAGGGGTTGCGTCCTTGTGCCTGCTGTGTGGAGGGATCCATCTTTGTGACAGAGGGAAACAGCGGATTTTTTAATTTGGGACTGAATTCTCAGTCCCAAAAATGATCTCGTATTAATACGAGAAGATGTTGATGACTAAAAGCCTTCATTTAGGGCCAAGTTGTGGACTATATGCTGTTTTTATGCGAGGAAAATATGCAATACTGTATAATTCCCACTAACTTAGTGTCATTTATAGGCCCACTCAGCTTTATTTCTTGTCCTAATACGAGATCCCTATGTATGTTGACATCAATCTTGTAATAATACGGGATGACTGTCCAGAGACTCCATGATCAGTAACCTCGTCTTAATACGAGATCCCTATAGGCTATGCACATTGACATCGATCTCGTACTAATACGAGGTGACTGTCCCGAGACACCATAATCAGTAGCCTGGTCCTGATACGAGATCCCTATAGGCTAAGCACATTGACATCCATCAAGTACTAATACGAGGTGACTGTCTTGAGGCACCATGATCAGTAACCCTGTCCTAATACGAGATCCCTAAGGGCTATGTACATTGACATCGATCTCATACTAATACTAGGTGACTGTCCCGAGACTCCATGATCAGTAACCTCACTAACCTCGTCCTAATACGAGATCCCTATATGCACATTGACATCGATCTCGTACTAATACGAGGTGACTGTTCCGAGACTCCATCCATGATCAGTAAACTCGTCCCAATACGAGATCCCTATAGGCTATGCACATTGAAATCGATCTCGTATTAATACGGGGTGACTGTCCAGAGACTCCATGATCAGTAACCTCGTCCTAATACGATATCCCTATAGGCATGGATATGAACATTGACATCGATCTCATACTAATACGAGGTGACTGTCCAGAGACGCCATGATCAGTAACCTCGTCCTAATACGAGATCCCTATAGGCATAGATATGTACATTGACATCGATCTTGTACTAATACGAGGCGACTGTCCAGAGATCCATGACCAGTAACCTTGACCTAATACGAGATCCCTATAGCCTAGGCTATGTACATTGACATCGATTTGTACTAATACGAGGTGACTGTCCACAGACTCCATGATCAGTAACCTCGTCCTAATACGAGATCCCTATAGGCTTTATGAACATTTAGATCAATCTCGTACTAAAATAAGTGGACTGGTCAGAGACTCCATGATCGGTCAATCTCACCTTAATAGAAGCTCCCTATGCATGCTACCCAACATCCACCTCATACTAATACAAGGGGACTGGTCAGGGACTAGACTTGCCTTAACACAGGGTCTCCATGCAAATGTAATAAATTGATCTCATATTGCTACGAGGTGGCTGTTCAGAGACTCCATGATCAGTTATCTCGCCTTAATACAAGATCTCTATGTATGTTTGACATCGATCTTGTGCTATTAATACAAAGTGACTGTTCAGAGACTCTAATCCATGATCAGTTATCTTGCCTCAATACAAGATCTCTACGCATGCTACTCGACATGAATCTCTTACTAATACAAGGTGGCTGTTCAGAGACTGATCCTGGTAATTTTGTCATGATACAATTATGAAGCTTGGTCAATATTACCACTGATCAATGGTACATAAGAGATGTTCAGGAATTCTACAGTAGGTCAATTTCAGCTTTTTGTGGGAATATACTCATGATCACGAAAGTTGGTCAGTATTATTTGGAACCAATGCTACGAATGGGTGGTTCAGAGATTTGAGGTCGAAAGTCACTAAGGGGTCAATATCGAGTCAAATAGTAGTTCCAAGGGTCATATGGAAGGAATGTTTCTCACGCATGTGCACTACACTGATGCAATTTAACAGGTGAGCTACTGCCCCATTGGCAGTGGCACTCTCATTTGAACATTATGGAACTTAGTGAATGGGGTCTACTTGCAGTTGCCAGTACAATAGACACAGTGAGTCAAGGTCACTAAAGGTGATTCAATACAACTAATTTTGTATTAGGCCTATATAATTTAATTGATATAATATATATAATTTGATTGACCCATTTTAGTTGATTAACCCATTTTAGTTGATTCCTGGGAATTGTGCTTTCAATGTGGTGATCCTTGGGTGACGGTGAGAGCGGGGGTGGGGAGAGCTGGGAGGGGGGGTTGATTCAGCCGGCAGCAGGCATTCTGACAGTGGATTTGGGCCGTCCCAGTGCCTACGGGTATGTAAATTCATAAACCATGCATTCAAACACTTTCCCTGCACTTTTCAGGTATGTTGCCATGTGTCTGCGACATGCGTCTGTTGTACACAGGGTCTGAACTTGTGTGTCCTGTTGTGTCGGACACAAGTTGTGCAACATGGCCTTGATTTATGCAATTATTTGATTTGATTATTTGGAGAGGGGGGGGGGGGTAGCTGCCACAATCTCTGCCACCACTGCAAACTTTAGGTGTTACGCAATAACTCTCTAATGCTTCGTTAGATTATTCGAAACTTCCAAAGTGGCCATTGCCTCATGACTGCTGCCCTTTTCTCCTAGGAATTTTGCGAAATATCTCAAATTTGTCTGATTCATCCAAAACTGGGTGTGGACTATATTTCATCCCAAAAACCATTACACGATCACCAGAGGTCAAATTTGCGTAGTTTATACAATTTTCCCAACTTTGTCGGATTTGAACAGGAACTTAGTGGATTATAATTGGTCCTGAACAAAATGAAGTTCATTTCAAGGTTACCTGAGGTCAAACAGACATGGTTTATGCAATTTGTCTGATTATTGAAGGTCAATATTAATAACTATTGCCGGGATACACATAGTTTACCGCCTGCACTATACAGTAGACATCCTTATTACCATTTTGAAGACAAGTCAATGCTCTCTACCAATTTGCTGACAACTCCTGACAATTCCTGATACTGATAGGCTGGGTCACATATTTAGCATGATTCATGCAAATTTCACTGAAATGTAACTATCTATATATATCAGTGTTAGCGCTGATGAGTGCACGAAAGAGGGATTCTGACTATTTTATTTGGAATCCTCTCCACAAGATTTGGGGAATTTTGAACAAATTGCAGTCGATACCTGAGCCAAAATTTGCATTATATTGATTGAGAATCCATCTTTGATCCTAGAATTCCTCTCAATATATTTCTGAGGAGGGAAATCACTCCCTGACTTGATTCCTTGGCCACATCCTCCCCCTCCCATGACCCAAGATTTTGGAAGAACATTTTTTAGCAATTATTCCTCCCACCAAATTTGTAGCTATTCTGGTGTGATTTTAGGCTAAAACATTGCATCATTTTGCATTCAGGGGCATATTTCGCCCAGGAGGGTGAGAGCTAGTTCTCCCAAATTTTAGGGAACCCACAGCCCCCTCCCCCCCCCCCATGTCAAATTTCTGTCAGGGAAACCCAGAGGTGGTAGTGGTACACATATGGGGGTGTTCAGGGACTTTAGGTGAAAGGTCATTTATATGCACATATATTGAGCCTGCTACCCTGAACTGTATGATTATGTTATCTTATTTTTTAGGCTAGCAGTCTGTCACTGATTACTTTGATAACTTCTCCAAATAGGAAGCACCTCAGCTTTAACATAATTTAGCTAAATGTTCAATGGAACCGATATGGAGATAATTAAGGTGTACAGTTCAATTTGGGTTGTTGGCTGAACAATTTTTTGGTATATGTACGAACGTTGAAAAATTAGTTTGCAAGCAATACTCTACCGTGCCAAAACCACTCAACTGTAACTGAACATATTTTGAAAATCTTTGGGTACTATACTGTTGTCATGATACTCCCCCCAGCTCACCACTAAATGTACACAACAAATTGTCATGAAGAAGTGGTGGGGGTGGTGGGGCGGGATTGGGGGGGGGGATGGGTTCATATCGCTAGGTGAGCTAATGTGATCATGCATGTCTAGTGTATTTATCTGTTCACGATAGATTTCAAATTGCTACTCCTCATCCAGTTAGTAAGAAAATTCCCAAAATCTTGGGTCATGGAGGGGGTGGAACCCGTCACATCCCCCCACCCCTTCCCAGTGTGTACACTCCAGCCCCCAGCAGCTCTTCACAGCCATATGGCTAGTTATCTCACCCTAGCCATATCGCTAGCCCCTAGCCATATCACTAGGTGAGCTATTGTGATCATTTATGTCTATCTATTTATCTGTTCACAATTGATTTCAAATTGCTACTTATCAATTATGAAACTTGGTCACTAATGGTGACTAAGTGATAAGCCAGGCTATTTCGAGAAAAAAAACAAATTGCAAACAAATTATACTGACTTTGGGTCATGGGGGGGGCGGGGTAATCCCCACCAATGGATATGCCACAGGCACATTTGTTTTTCTCAAGTTTCTTCCACACACTACTCCTAGTCCCACCTCCAAACTCATCCACCCACACTGCATACCCTTGTATGCACATGCCTGTGACTATTGAGGATACACTCCCCTTGCTATAGGCATAATTACCCCTTCCATGCATGAACTTGCTAAACAAATATACCTATACTACCATATCTGGCCATTAGGAATACCAGCTCCATCAATCAATTGTGCCCTTGCTCACTTGGGTCAATTCAGCTCCATAATTCCATCCAGTGGCTCTATATTTTATAGCCACCATCCATTTTGACCACAAAAATGTCTCTGACAGTAACACTGGGCATTGTTAGTTTCATATAGGCTATCTGTTCATCCTCAAAGGAACTTATGGTACAACTGTTCAGTGTGCATGTCAATTCATATTCCATCTCCTGTTTATATCTCCAGTGCAGTCATACTGGGGTGTTATATTTAATATGTGAGTACTGTGGAGCTAGATTCTGTAAGATTTTTGGGAGATCATTGATTCTATTGGGCTGATGTATAACAAATATGCCATGTCAACTTCCAATTGGCAATAACATTTATTGATGGTATTCATATAAATAATATACTAATAATTTCAATATCATTATTGATAATAATAGTGATATTATTATGAGCATGCCAGGATGCATAGTGGTTCCTTGCATCATTTTGAGGGTAATACCTTAAAAATATGAAGGTGTCCAACCATTATACATACATTCCCTCACCATTTGTAGGAACAAACTGTAGAGTGGTAGGGAGATCACAAACTGTATAATTTATATGCTATTGCTTCTATAAATCCCGGAAAGGGGAAGCTTTGTATTTATTGTGAGTCCGTATGTGTGTGTGTGATGCCTGGGTTGGTGATATGATATAAAACTCCACCCCACCTTGATGGATTCAGCTCACCAGGGAAATATTAGGGGGAGGGGGAGGGAGGGGGGCATCAGCTACTTTTTTCAAAGTGACTGTGTGAGAAATCAAAAGTTTGATGGCAGCTTTTCACATATTGCGCCCCCCCCCCCCCCATCCTCCCAGGATCACCGCCCAATCCGTCCATGCCAGCTCATATTTGGTATATCTAGGTTTCCGTCAGTTTATGCTCCCTATTGTTTTGGGGTCGGGTCAAAGCTCATCTGAGTTAACCAAGGTATGAATCTGAAATCATGTTGACATAATAGGGTTGGAGTGCTTGGTATGATCAGTGTGAAAATGGATATTGGATTATGGAATATGGATTTTTGTGTTGACTAAAGTAATTTTGGAAAATTGGATATTGTGAGAAATTATGTGGCCAAATTTCCTGTCACAATAATTACTTGCCCCCCCCTCCCCTGGATAGATCATAGTCAAACTTGGTATCTGTGCTTTCCATAATGAGTGCGTTTTCTATATTTGTTCAAAGTCAGGGCAGCAGCTGAGAGGTCAAATCCTAAGAATCTTGTCAACCAGGGTTGGATGATTTAAATCAGGCTGATTGAAATCACGATTTGATTTAAATCAATTTATTTGATTAAAATCACTGATTTAAATCATGATTTTTTTGAAGAAAAAAAAAAATCACCAACCCTGCAACACATGGCTTACCAGACCAGACACTCTAGAATTGTTACAATTGAGCACTGTTGACCTTGAGTTACTAAAACAATTGGGAGAAAGTTCTCATCATGAGAATCGAGCATTCCCTGTACAAGCTGGACCCATGTTGTTTCAAGTTATCATGTTCACGAATTAGGCATCTCATAAACATACAAATATACAGTATACATTGTCATGAAGACACCGACTTCTTGATGTTGTCAATAGCGGAAATAATGGAGAGTCCATTATTTAGCAGTTCAGATACAGTAGGCATACCTTGGTGAAAAAAAATATAATAAGGATAAAAATATTGTGGACTAGGACTAGGTGTTCTGCTGACTAAACTAGTCCTCCACGATCTGTTTTACCAACCCACCTAGCGGCCTGACCTCAACAGTGTCACACATAACTGATTCCCAAGGGACTTACTTGTAAGATTGAGTAGTGTTAATACTCAGTGAGAGGCATGGGAATCACGAGGACATGAAATGGAATGGAAAATTCATTCTATCCACTCTTTGCATTACCTATCTGGGGCACATAGGCAGAGTCCAAGACAAAAGGAGAACTTCCAGTTCATCACTCAATTTGATATCCTGTATACCTGCATTAGTTTAAGTTTGGTCAATCTATTCCACTTGCACTAGCTTTCCCTTCGGTATCTTCGCATTATCCACTTGGGCCAGATGAGCTGAGTCTGAGACCAAAAAAAAACAACTCTCAATCTAGTAGTCATGTTCCCATTAGGAGGAATCTACATACCAAGTATGACTTAGCTATATATTCCACTTGCATGCACACCTCTCTCCTCTGTTTCTTTGCAGTACCTCACTGGGACCAAATCGAAGCTCTCAATCTCAATCATTATGGGGAAGCTAGATATCAAGTATGAGATTGGCTAGTCTTCATTTCATTCACATCTTTCTTGTTAGTATCTTTGCATCACATACCTGGGCCACATAGGCAGAGTCTGAGACCAACGAGAAGCTCTCAATCCAGCTACGAGATATGAAGCTCTGGAGGAGTATGTTGACCTTGCCCTGTGTGTTCTCTGTACCCCCAGTGGCTGGGACAGCACATCCCTCTATGTGGTGCTGATCTAGCTCCAACAACTCGTCATCTCGAACCTGTTAGGGAAAAACGAAACAGTTGGAAATTTCTATGGCTGATTGCATTTCTAAGGCCGCCGAAATATACCCAGTCACCGCAGTTAGCAGTCACAGTTGTGTTTGAGATTTCCAGGAAACTGTGGCTGCCGTACTTTCGATATATTTTGTATAATTTGTGTGTTTCTGGCTCACTTTCTAGTCCTATACAGTGTGTGTGAGGAAGAGCCTTACCCACTGTATGCTATACTATAGTATCCACCAATTGGATTCTACAGGAGATCGGATTAGCTTGGTTGGTAGAGCACTGGACTCGTGATCTGAGGGTTGCGAGTTGCTCCAACCCACCTAGGCATTATTGGGAACCTGTGAGGTAGTTGAGTACAATCGGCGCTGAGTTAGCTGCTGCCACATACTCTCTGGGATTGTTGGAGTGCGTACAACGTGAAAAGTTGGTGATTCACGTCTTGGATCGGCGTAGTACGGCTGTGCGTGAGGTTGTCGCATGCGCAGTAGGACTGACATTACATCATACGTCGTAGTTCGCGTCCGCGTCATGAAATATGTGTCCGCAGCACAGTGCAGTCTACTGCAATTGCAGATTATTCTGAGTGTTCACGATCGTGATTCCACCGCTGTTGTGTGCATATTCATGACAACGATATAATTAGGTGTTGTATAATAATATAGTACCTTTATTTGTTCAAATTCCTCAGCCAGGGAGACCATGGAGAATACCTCCGCCTCGTTCATGAGTCCCCTGAACTTCTCGTTGAATGTCTCGATCGTAGCATAGGTTATGTAGTAGTGGCTCGCTATGCGTCCCTTGTCTGTGGCATGCAGGTCACCAGTGTGCTCGACGAATCGGATCATCTCGGCCTTGTCGAGGTTCCTTGCCGCAACAGTAATCAGCTCGGTACGGTGCTTCAGCAAGTCTGGGTCTTCCTGAATAGGTGAAAGAAGTTTAGAATTAGATACACACAAGGCTGCATTGCCCTGGGCTGTTGGGCCCAACACTCAGACATCTTACCTGCCACTCATAATGAATTAGCCCAATTTACACATCACTATCTCCAAGTTCGCTCTCATAAGTACTTAAAACGTTGATGTACTTTTTTCAGTCCCCACTGTTACTTCCTGAGCAATTTTCATCGGGTACTCAAAATTTCCTGGGAATGAGATATACCAGTGGGCTGAGGTGCATTTTTACTATAAGTATGCGAAGCCAAGCCACCCCTTAGCATCATCAACATTACTTGATTATATCAGTATTCTTCCGTGGTATAATTGAGATCATTATCTGTCTCTGTTTGTAGGTGATGAGTGAGTTGAGTGTAAGTATGTTCAACTAAAGCCAACTCATTGCATCTCCAACACTACTGAATAAAATTTAATATCTTGTTATAGGTACACTAACAGGTTCTGAGGGCATCCTTACATAGAAGTACAGCTGAGCAACCTCACAGCAATATCAACAGTACTGAATTATATCAATATTTTGTCTCATGAAATAGTTTAGATGAATATCCATGTCTGTTTGTAAGTGATGCCATATACCATTGTATTAGGATGTGTCCTCACATTAAGGTATTCGTAGCTGAGTCACCCTACCGTGTCCTCAGCGTTGAACTGAACGATATAACTCTTTTTATTGAGATGATCAAATAATTCATTGAGATAATTGAGTCCATTTGTAGGTACATTCAAGGTGCATTCTCACATGGAAGTATGTGTAGCTGAACCATGTCACAGCATTAACAACATCACTAAATTATAATTACCTGTGTCTGTTTGTATGTGATGCCGTACACCAGTGGGTTAAGGTGCATCCTCACATAGAAGTATGTATAGCTAAGCCATGTCACAGCATTAACAACATCACTAAATTATAATTACCTGTGTCTGTTTGTATGTGATGCCATATACCAGTGGGTTAAGGTGCATCCTCACATAGAAGTATGTATAGCTAAGCCACCTCACAGCATCCTCAACATTACTGACAGTACCCAGGGATATCTGTAACAAAAATAAAGAAGAAACGATGAGCGAACAGAAAATATTCTCTATGACTAATACGAATAAAGCTCCAATCAGAATATTATTACATTAAATTTACAATGTCAATACACGTATAGTTGCATGTTAACGAATCTTCAACACAACATACTACCTCAAGCACACACATGACCAAGAAACATGTAAATACTCTATTATTTAAATAAAATACCAAAGTTTTGTCAATGGGGCTGACCCTGTTTGTTGCAAAAGTTGATCCCTTTAAAGTTCAGAAGCAGACAGAATGCATGGCCGTAAATAGTGGAATGTTTCGGAACATCAATGCATGAACCCCTAGAGACATCCAGACTATTGTGGTTTTCTGGTTCAAATTCCACTCAGGTGAATTAGTGTGTAAACTTCATTCAGCAATCTTTCAATTTCTTGAATAGTGATCAATCATCTCTCTTCGAACCAGGATCAAAATATGAGAAGTTAGCAACCAACAATGGCAAGTTGAATCATTCCTCTGTTGTGATTACTTATCTCAAATCATGATTCCTTAAGTGGTCGGATCTCAGTAACGTCATATCTAGAGATGGTTGCCGGACAATTCCTACCCGGACAATTGCCACTCAAAACGTGACACTAACTTCAGACCCTAACCCTACCTCGGACACTAAGAAGCAATTTTGCGGAGCGGGAATTTGCCGGGTGGGGATTGTCCGGGTGGGAATTGTCCGGTCACTCTAGAGATACAGGAGGAGGCAATCTCCCGTGTAACATCAAATTGAACTGAATCACTACCTCTGCATTGAGGTTGTCAGCCAGCTTATTCTGGAACTGGCTCTCGATCGGGTTCTGTCTGGTCATTAGCGCCAGGTACTTTGAGAGCCTGTCGTGGGTCGTGATGATCGTACCTTCCCCGAACGAATCAAACTGAGGGCGCCCTGCTCGGCCAAAGATCTGCATGACATCCAGAATACCAAGGTCCTTGAAGGCCCCCTGATTCACGTCGTAGATCTGAGTTCCCTGTTGACAGCCAAGAGAAAATAGATGTGGGTTACATTTTGGTAAATAATAAACCAGAGGCACTAATGATTAAAAAGTTGTGACCTCCCGCAGGTCATCCAGTGCTGTTGGACACAAGCACTGTCCCATGTAACCATATGTAGAAGTGGTGTCCTGACTTGTGGAGAGTAGCGTGTGCCAGTGTTAGCACCTAGGGGTGGAAAAGAGGGATTCTGAATCTGAAATCCCTCTCGAATCAAATATCAGTCCATACCCGAGCCCAAATTTGCATCATGACGAAGGAAATCCCTCTTTGATTTCGGACTGGAGAAATCCCTCCCTGGCTCAATTCCTTAGTGGTAACACTGGCTGAACACAGGGAGCATTGCTGAAGGTGGCTGTACCCGCAGTTGAGATGGGTGATGTTGTGGCTTCCGAGGTCCGATGTGGTGCAGTGCACTCACAATATTAGAGAAATCTTGGAAGTCTCATCAATCAGCTATGAGTAGTTACTACTGTTGGACTACATATCCCGCTGCTTCAGATCTGTCAAGTTCCTCCTGTTATAGAACCCTCTGATCCGTTGTGGAATAGGGATGTAAAACGGCAGTCCCAGGAGGAGGTTGGGATTGATAACACACCTGCACCAGCATCCCCTGGGCACTAGTCGAAAGAAGAAGAGCTATTGCCAATGCTCACTCATGTTCAACACGGCCAGGGATCTCTGATGAGTGGCCCCCCAAGTATGTAGCATTCGATTCAAATCCAATTCGTGACTAGCCAGCATTGAGCAACAAGCACTTTCATAGAAACTTGAAGTTGTGATAGGCAAAGTCTCAGCCTCAAGGTTCTACTGTGTTGCCATAGATTCAGTAATTTTCGAGGTGGTTTTGGAGTGGTCATCAGTCGGCAGTCTCTGCACATAGGAGGCATAGCTGATGTGGTAGGCAAGGCCTTGGCTTCAAAGCTCTGCTCTGGTGCAGTGAGTGGACTTGGTGAATTATCGAGGGGTTTTTGCCTTTGGGTTAGTTGCAATGACTCTTGCTAGTCGACTGTGGGCAGTTGCCATAGTTGAAATTGAGAAATCTGAGAAAGAGAGCCTGAAGACCAGTGAGCAAACGTTGGGGTGAAAAACACGATCAGGATATCTTGTTAGTGCCCTCTGACCCAATCAACAATGAGATCAAATCACTAACTAACCTTGATGATGACAGCATGGGCTGGTTGATTGACCCCCCCCCCCCCCACCCCCCCCCAGGCTAGGGTAGCTGTATAGCAGAGGACCTTGATGTGACCCCTGGGAGAAGATACAACCCACCAGTAACTAACTAA
>JAUOBX010203214.1:0-11891 GCA_032360705.1 Eupentacta quinquesemita
CTGAGGCGCCCGCTTGACAATATCTCCTGTATAAATTGTCATCACAGGAAAAACTATAGAATCCGAGAATCCCATGTCGTCACGCTTTCGAAGGGGGGAGGAGGGGGGAGGGGTACTCACGCAGATGTCCATGATTCCAATTTCACGAAATCAGACACGACACCACAGTTACTGAAATGTGAACCCATAGAACACATTTGTTTCCACTATGACTCCCAGAACCTTCAAAACACGAACGCCATCCACTAAAACGAGAATGAAAAGTGGATGTGCACCAGGCTGCCAAGTGTAACAGATCGTGCATTGTTTTGATCTCTTCTCGCAGGAATTTTGTGAGGAATTATGTGTTTTCAGAATGATTTTCAGCCATTTTTCACTCAGTACCCCACAACAACACCTAGGATTGGGACGAGTAGAATTTTAATACAAATATTCGAGTTCCTCGTGGTATAAAGCCTGATAAAAGACCCTGGAATGAACAACAATGACCCCAAAACGGAAGTACTGTGATGGTTTATAGTGTTTAACAAGCAAAATGGCCGCCATCTTGGAAAATGGCGGCCATTCCGAAAATTCAGGTGGCTATCGTTATTTTTTGGAAGAGGTGTCCTAGAGGTAACTTTAGACCAAATTTGGTGCTTCTGTCCGGAAGTGAAGGATTCTTCTGCTTTTCTGCCCCATATGGAGTTATTAAACGTAGGAGTTACTAATCAATTAAAACGGCACAATGTCAACATTATTTACCCATAATAACTTCTCGAAGAAACCACAGAACGTCAATATTCCTGGGAGAAATTAGACCATATTACACCATAATATCCTGGAATAATCGTGATCCGTTTACGAATGCCCTCTGTGAGACATAAGTGTCAGTGTTACGTTTAAGGTCGTACCATATGACTTTTCCAAAATGGCACCATGACAGGAATTGAAAAGAGGATCTATGACGAAGCCAACATCTAAGATTTCAGGGTTCTAGCATGTTTCATCGAGTGTTCCAATCTTCCTCATTTACAACCAAAGAGGCTCACTTATCACATATGTGGCCTAAGCCGACATGGGAGGGGGAGACGCCGCCCATGGAATTCAGTAAATGTTGTGATATCTAACCGGAATGGGACTACGATCGAAGCGTAAACAAAGTTAATGAAATTCATCGTCCGTGTCTTGTGAATGAATTTGTATGTTCTTGTTCCAGATCCAACTTTTAATTCGTTCGTATTAAAATTGTGTGTTTCTCAACTTGGGTTTGTATTCCAAATAGCCGACGTATAAGGATAGATGATGTCCCCCCCCCCTCACAGAGTCATATTCACATTACCCATGGCCTTTTAGGTCACTAATTATATTTCTGTCTGCCAGATATTCTTGGTGTTATTCAAGATACACAACAACCCAATAATGACAAACAGTAGCCTACATAATATGTCTCAAAGGGCGGCGATTTATGTTGGTGGTTGGGGGGGGGGGGGGGGGGGATCAGGTGAAAGATTATTTAAGCGGAGCGCTACCAACAGTTGCCGCAGAGCGAACAAAAATAAATTGGAGGTTTCGGCTCCCCTCAGATGGCAGCAGATGGCTCTTAACTGAAGAGCGTTTCCAGCTATATGTATTTTGTTGTGATTCATGAGTTTCACGACACTGCAAATGTGATTAGTCAAGAAAGTTCATATTATTCTTGGAAAAAATGTCCTCCTTGTTCACATACTCCTTACTTAATTTAATATTTATAGGCCTAAACTGTTATTCCATTGTGGCAATTGTTCCGTCCTCTTCCCATCACAAAATTGTTTAAGCATTTTCTGTGATATTCCACTCGTTTCTCTGCCATTCTCGCTGGAATTTCTGACCATCCCTGCCTTCTCATGTAACTGAATGCTATACTTTTCATTACTTCTAGTCTATAGGCAATACCAGAAGGAAAATTTCGCACACCAGAACTGTATGCATGCACATGCCACATACCTACAAGAGAACTTGCAAGGTAGTGCCGAAGGGAAATGTAGTTGACTCCTCAACTCGGAAAAAATTGTAAAGCGCGCGTAGAGCGCCATTGTTCTACGTATTGTTATATTATTCAGAATTTTTTGAATTTGGCCCACTCTTCCAAATTTTTCAATAATAATTGTAGCCTATTTTCCCTGGAATGTGTACCCGAATTTTCCACCTCCGATTGTTTTATGAGCATGCTGTCTGCCCGTCTTCCACGCCTTCCTGCATGTAGTTATCATGGTTATGTACTCATAACGTATATGTACTCGATCCGGCAATCAATAACGAAGGCTGTGTTTATTCCACTCAGAAGAAATGTAAACACTACAAAATAATTATGAACCGTCATACAATTGTCCATCTCAAGCATCTACACACAAATAGCAACGGTGTGCCCGAAACTCATTACAGCCATGTGCGGATGATTTGCCCATATAATGTTATGGGATAAATTGGAATAAAGAAGAGATAATACTGTATGCGGGCAAAGCGTGAAACTTTTGGCACATAATCGACCATCAAATGAAATTTATGACAATAATTGCTACAAAGATATGCCAGGAGCGCCATAATAACAATTCGTTCTAGTACTTCGGTCATAAAGCATAGCATCGAATATATTGCTATCGTTAGATATGTCGGAAGATAGCAGTTGTATTCAAATATTGAATGGTGGGGGGTGCGCACCCCACTCTCTGTACCGGCATGATCGCTGCCCTTGCATTTCCCTCTGAAACATATTCGGTACTCTACGGGCACACACTATCACAGACTCAAGGTAATATTGAATGGTAGGCAATGAAGCTAATGACTAATATAGTCGAGTCAAAATAGGGTTCGACCCAAAAAAATTGCAACAGAAGGTTTTTCGATTTCAAGTTGCTCAGAGTCCCTAGAATCTCCAGAGAAAAGTATCTCAAAATCGGACTCCTGGGTCAATTTGCATATTTTCAAAATGGCGGACTATATGGACTCTAATGTACTGTAAACTCCATGACTCATTGACTAATGATATGTGTCACCAACCTATAGAAACATGATACCAAAATATCATATAAGCTGTCGTATGACGTCACCGTGACGTAGAATTGACGTACTTCGGTTCATTATATAGACTTTAGCCCTCTAAGACTTTAGTTTTGACCCATCGAATGTTACAAACCTAAAAGAACATGATACCGAACTATTTGAATAGGCTACACTGTCTTATTACGTCATTGCGACGTAGCGTTTACGTATGTAACAAAACAATTACCATATTTTGGCTGAGATACAAACTTTTCTGTACGACGAGCCCTCCGACACTTCAGTTTTGACCTATGAAATATGTTACCAGCCTTTAGAAACATGATACTGAAATAACGAATACGCCAACTTACAATGCTATATGACGCCACTGTGACGTAAGAATTACGTATTTGCGTGTGAAGAGTTCAGGCAACGTCCTCGGGACCCATAGTCTTCAAAACGAGGGGACCCTGATGTTTGTGACTGCCTGGTGGACACTGTTCGCGTGTTGCGAAGGTGTCATCCACCTCGCCACCCTATATACTTGGCTATAAGGGACGGGCTATCCACTCTGGTCTTTGGGGGATCCTCTCGCTCCATGAAAATGCTTCTCATCAATATCAGTGAGTGATACTATTCTCGCTTGCTATTCAAAAATCATTTATAGGATTCCGATGCCTCCACTGGCAATTGAGAGGATAGTTATGAGTCGTGTCGTGGTCTCCATGAAACGGAGGGTTGCGTTGCTAGCAGTCTTACGCTTCTCGCCTCCGCTATATGAGTTGCGATCTTATGTTTGCTGACATATGGACGTTGTTCTTAGTATTCCGATGATGACGTCACTGTTGGGGGAATACGTCGGTGACACATGCTTTGAGTCTGTTCCATAGTTTAGGTGCATAGACAGAGAACGATCGGTCAGCAAAAAAAGAGGCAGCGCGTCCTTGGTTCAGCCAGACGCATAGATGACGCGGTCGATCTGAGACAACGTTGAGAGCTCTGGATTCATCCCGACTGACTGAACGGAACTTATTGAGCCCATCGGAAAAGGGAGGGTGATTCTAGAGACTGCAACAACAACTAGTGTCGGTTACATGGTCGATATCTGGCATGATCTTTGTTACATTGAGCATCAGCGTCCTGAGCCGTCGGGCCTCACTACAAAAATTACCACTTGTGATCGTATCATGACACTCCGTACCTTGTCTGAGTTCAATATAGGCTTTCATGTAGCTGATATGAACTCCCGTGAACTTCAATACTTCAACAGCGCGGTGTTCCACGATATCTTGTGCATCACTGCGGTGGTGATTCTGAATTGAGAGCGCTGGGAAGTGTACTGGTAGTCCCTGACTTTCCTGTTGGTAGACAGTGTTTATCGTATCCCCTACACTAAATTCCAGATTTGAACTTCGCTGATGATGATGTTTTCATATTCCCTAGTGGTGGCTATTGAAACACTCAGGCTTAGTCAGGGCTAACCCATTGGAGTTCTAACTCATATTCGTCGATCAGAAGTCTACCCATTGAGATAGTCTTGCCCATTCCGCACCAGGCTATTGTTACTCCTAGCATTTCCCCTATATAAAACGTTATGCCAACGTACCAAACAACCCTTCTACGTCATGGTGACGTCATGTGACATTGTAAATGTGCCCGTTTGGTATTTTGGAATCATGTTCCTGTTCCTGTAGGTTATTATTATATTCCATGGCTCAAAATTCAGGCTTTGGTTTCAGTACACTGTAGGGCACCAGAGCTGAAGTATATTGATGCCTCTCACATACGTCATTACCACGTCACAATGACGTCATGGGTTATGGAAGAATGGCTATATGATATGTTGCTATCATTTTACCAATGGTTGGTAACATATATCATAGGTCAAAACTAAAGTATGATAGATATACTGTACACAGGGCTACACAGTCCGCCAAAGTGTGTTAATTTCTCTTGTATACGTAATTACTACGTCATGGTGACGTCATATACCATCTTAAATGTGCTCATTTGGTATTTTGGCATAATGTTCCTTTAGGTTATTTATATAATTATGTCATGGCTCAAAATTTAGGCTTATGGTAAATTTCAGTAGCCTATATTGTGGGGCACTGCAGTTTGCTAAAGTATGTTGATGCTTTGTCACATACGTCATCACTACGCCACAGTGACGTCACGAGACGAGGTAAAATGGTTTTATGGTATGTTGGTAACATATATCCGGGAGTAAATGTACAATAAAGGGTATACAGTCCGCCAAATTACGTTGATTTTTCCTCGTATACGTAATTACTACGTCATGGTGACGTCATATGACATTATAAGCGATCTTATGTGGTAGTCCGATATCATGTTTCCATAGGTTGGTAACGCGTTCTATAGGTCAAAACTGACGTCTTATGTGGTTCATAGTACATTCAAGTCTATTAAGTTCGCCATTTTGAAAGAATACGAATTAACTCTTTTCGCGGGGTCCGATTCTGGGATACTTTTTCTGGAGATGCTGTAGACCCACTGAGCAACCTTAAGAAAAAAAAACTCGTGTTGCAATTTTTGGGGTAGGGATATTTTTTGACATATTGACTCCTGTATGTCGTAGTTTGTATCGTATTTTGAGTGCTCCCATGATCTGTGAGAGGGTCTTGTGATATGGCATCAACGTTATTGACATACTTCATGTTTTGCTACAACGTGCAGTTTTGTACACATGGTCCGAGTTGACTGCGTTATTGATGCATATTCGCATTTCAGCATTACTGCATCAATGTGATTTTCGAATGTATATGGTCTAACGTCAAAAATAATCGATCATCCACGGTAATTTATCTGTGGAATATGCCACGTTGCATGCCAAAGTCGTATGGAGCACAAACATACAGACAAATCCAGAAAAGAACTTCTATCTGAATGGTAATTTCCACTGCGTGTAGGAGTATTTTTTATTCATTAATGTATCGCTGTTGGCAGAATAATTGCTGAACTCCGAACAACATTTAATATCAAACGAATACAATATAATTGTTTGTCAGTGGGATTACAGTGTGAGAGCAACATTTATTCGGAAGTCTGACCCGGAAGCGCGAGGGGAGGAGAGGATCGTGTGATAAGCTATGTTTATTTGTTCAATACAACCGTCACGTAGCTATAGTTGCCATTATTTGAATATAGTTAGCTACGGGTGGTTATTGACGAGCTACATCTAGTACCTGGGAGGTTCAAATCAGTAAGCACAGTTTCCTTAAGTTCGATGTTGTCAATATACTTATGCGATTCAACCTCCAGGTTTTACTTTGAACTCTATCTTTCTAAAGTTATTTTTCTTAGACTTTGGTGGTTGCCTCACATCGCAAAGCAATAATGAGCTCGCCCTCTCGCATGTCCCTATGTTGTGATGATATTCTTTGCTACACATCAAGCCTAAACTCAGCATCGCTTCGTTAGCACTGAATTGCCTAGCCTAGGTGAAACGATGAAACATACATGTGATATATGCTTCTCTCTAGAGAGTGTGCTTCATTAGTTGAGACAAATATCAATTTCTCTCACTCACCGACTCACTAGGTCGGCCAGAGTCGATTTCTAGCATTTAGCTAAGAAGGAAGGAAGTTGTTTCTACCGGATAAGAAGCCTGTTAAATATTATTACTGGCTAACTGGTAGGCAAAAATGGGATATTTGCCTCTAGTATCGGTAATCCCCTGGTGCAATCGTTTTGTGCTGTGCAAAATCATCCTAAAATTACTAGTCATAAAGATATTACAATCATTAAGCGCACACTCGGTGACAAACAACTATTTATAGAGTATACTCGAAAGTGCACTTTCGCCTTGAGAAAGGAAAGAAGTATTTCTCCGTGATTACCTGTCATTTTACCTGCAGACTAAATGTAGTGTGGCAGACACGCTTGATATGTCAGTAAAATTGACAGTTGAATGTGTTCTCCTCCATAAATCCATTCTCCTCAACTTGACCGTGTCCACTTTCTTGGAGTAATCAAACTTAACGGGGAGTATCGTACGCTATGCTTGATAAATATATGCAGTGTCAGTGCGCTGTGCGTAACACAGTGTGGTGCTAGGGCTTTGATACGTTAAAAACAGTCCCAACGTACATTCATGGTCATATATCACTGGTTCAAAAACTGGTGTTAGTTACTCTGTCAATTCATATGGTAATCTAGGTCATCAAAGGAACTCTTGAATAAACTAGGCACCAGCTCTGACGATGATAATAAAGGTGTGGGTAATCATTAGGATTTGCAAATAATTACCGCCTCATCGGCTTTTGATTGAAATATATTTATTCACGTTATCAATCTAGTATGTAGGTCTCAACCCCTTACTTAAACAGGTTATATCAATTGCCATCTTGTTTACATGATCAACTGCACACGCAATTTGCCGGATGTTCATTATTGCGGACATAACATTACATGGGGTACATGACCATGGGGTATCCCTCAAGGAACTGTAATTGGCCCAATTGTTTTTGTACTGTACATAACTCCATTGGGTGACATGATCCACTCTCATCATGGAGTTATTCATATGATATACGCTGTAGATACCCAACTATATAATATCATAAAACCATCTCTTCACTCCGAGGCCATCAACAAGATGGAGGCACATATTTCCGAGGTCGGATCATGGGCTATCACCAACAAGCTCATGCTAAATGATAGTAAGACTGAGACACTGCATGTTCATTCAAAGTTTCGTGAAACTACGTTTCTTTCATGTATTGTATTCGTATCATGTGTAACTAAGCTGTGTCGGTACTGATATAATAGATGACCTTCCGTCTCGACGATACGAGGTGGTTTCTTGCAGTGCTTATAACTGCGTGGGTGCATAGCCCGTGGGGATGTCAGTAATCGACTCGAGAGCAGTGGGTTGTGACTCATAATTATTTCCTCGATTACCATCGGAACATCCATTAATACGAAAGAAACTCTTTGTTGTTTATCCGAATGTTTTCACCTTATTTTCAGTTTTATTGTTGTTAAGCGTGTTCGCATCCACCTCCTCTCATCTATTCACGCTCTATCACTTATTCTCATGGGTGATTTAACTGTCTGATGCCAGCCTAGTTCCAAGCCTAAAATATATTATGATGTGTTTTCACTATACGTGAATGAGCTGCAAGGACCACGCGGATGTTTGCCTGGTTTCCTGATTCGGTAATTCACCCTCGGGCTCAATTAAGAAAAATAAACCACTAATTGTTGATATCGCTTGATTTACAGAAAGAAAGTCAAAGGAACGAGCGTCAACATTTCCCCCAAAGTGTGATATTTGGGGTTATCGCCTCTACATGCGGGTAGAAAACCTTCATCAGCGAGCTTTCTGCGGCACTTCACAACGTATATAATCACAGCTAAATGTACAAAAATAGAACAAAGATGTTGACACGAGGCGAGACAATGACAAGAACAACGACACGCATAACCAAATATTTCCTTGGCGGGATGAGTCTTGGAGGAAGGAAAATGCCTGATCATGACTGTGAGAAGGCAGTTCATCCTATCAATTATGCATGCATACAGAGGAAGACCGACAACTAGAGCGATCGATGCGCGTTATAGATATATCCGGCACATTAGATGAAATGCTCCCGATGTTATGAGGAAACGCGATTATTTAACAAAGCATGGAGGTAGTTAACAGCTTGATCTTAGATGCATCTGCACACTAAACCCAGAACGTTATTAGTCACTGTGCGATGGGTAGCCATGAAAGCTTTGCAAACACCAACTGACACAGTCTAATATTCTCTATGAAAATGAATTCAGCAGAATAGTTCCAAATTGATTGAAGTGGGAGTAGTGATGTGGAAAGCAGACCAATTGGAAGGCAGATCATTGCAATAGGCCTATTTGTGATGCGGTTGACAACTGCCATAGTTTAGGAGCTCACGCATCCCTCTGAAATCCATTCAAATAACAGCTAGGGGCTATCAAAACTCTACTGCAGTTTAGTACTGTAGGGGAACGTTGCAGTCGAGACAGAACTCCGATACATTAACATGCTCATCAGATATGATATGAGACCCACCAACGACAGTATAATTATTACCTGTTGCATAATTATAATATTGGGGCTCAAAACGATAGCCTCGGTTTTGGCCTCATTCATTTGGAATTCGTTCGGAGACTTCATGTGACGTTTTCACCTAATCCATAGTATTCGTATTCATACCTTATGTTTTGTTGATCTGTTATCGGCTGAGGCGCCAGGCCGAGGCCACCACCGTTATTAAATCAGAAGTAGTCGCCACTTAGCTTTAACTGAGATATGGGTCATCAATCGATAACAATTCAATGACCTCGCGATTTTCATCATGACACCTTATTGTGACAGCGGACATCATGACAGTATGGACATTAGTGGAGAAAGAAAAATCATTTCAACAATGTCTTACTTGCAATGACAGTGACGGGGTTACCTGATAATAATGACAGATGAATGATGGATGGCTATTGTGCACAAATAGTGTTGAAGTAATATTTAGTATTTTATACGATGGATGTATTGAACGATGTACACAGTTCACATATGTGTGTTGCCTACAAATAGCGTATTTATCAGACATCGATATAACGTACGTCGCAACGTAGAGACAGAAGCTTGAATTGAGCTTTTCCAGTAGCCTGTAACTCCGGGCAAGTATATAAACATTCGTTTGAAAGGTTAGTGTATGCTTCAGAGCTGTAGTCGAGTCCACTCCATCCGAGTCGGAGCCGAGCCGAGTCCCGCACAAAGCATCCGAGTCCGGGCCGAGTCCGAGCCACCTTGGTCCGAGTCCGAGCCGAGTCCTTGAGTCCGAATACAATTTTCCACAGTTTTCATCAACATCCATAAAGTAGTGCCTATGCACACATAATAGTAATATTAACATAGGCCTGGGCCTAAGTGTTGCAGCATATATGGTTCCATGTGACTGGTATCAACTAACAATTATAGCCCATGCTATGGTAAAAGAGAGTTGGGATCAAGCTGAATATTCCACCCACTAGCTCTCATCTGAATGAACTCCGGACTAAGCCATAGCTAGCTCTAGATTATTGAACAATCTGTTCTTAACTCCTCATGATAACCCCCACCCCCTCCTTGGACACATGGGCAGAGTATAACTACAGTAAAAATTCACTTAGCGCACATTTAGGCCTATTTCTATCTCTCAAATATCCTACAATCCTTCATGATAATATATATATAATATCAGAGAGTCTGTTTACAACGGCCAGTCTGTAGAGGCGTTATCATTTGGCACAAATGGACTAGCTTCTGATTTATGCAATGATTCGAACTAGCAGTTCTTCACATTATATACACTAATTAGCGGCAGCTGTATTGCTATATTACAAAGATACCGTCGCACTGTATCGCTTGAGGTTTTATAAATCCTAATTGATTATTGAAAATGGTTAAATTGGGTCATTGCTACGGTACTGGTTGCAAATTTACCAACCTACTATATGGAATTTTGTGTGATTTTTCAATCGAGAAATGCCACTATGCAATGACGTCATGATCACCGTATCTACTGCACCCTTTCCATTCACCGACATACTCCCCATTATTGCGCTCCACTTGATACGAGGGTATTCACATAAAAGCGAGCCTTTAAACCAGAGAACTGAATAGAAAATTATACATTCATGAGATGTCCTCAGCAGGAACGAAGAATAATCGTTGCGAAATGTGCAGCTGTCAAAACTACCGAATAATACAACATTGTAACAATCTTGCCCTAGGGTAGTCGCTGTGATAACGTGCTGTTTTTATTTCCCACTTAATTAGCATTTTAGGTCATTCGGGAGAGTTTGAAGGACAGTCTGGATATAACAATCGTATTTAAGTTTATCTAGCTTTGCGTTATTATTTCGGGATGTAACTGTATATCGGTTCCTTAACTGAATCATATATATATACATAAATCAGTTAGGAAGGAGTATTCGACAATGCTTCATTGCAAAAGGAATTATGATTTAATTATTCTAGATCGTTCGTCAATTGATCAATCAATTGATGGTTGTACATGTTATTCGTATACGAAATACACATGACACATGACAATCTAACATTCACATGCATACATTCGAATAGCCACATAAACATTTCATGATTGGACAATTACTTGACTTATTGCAGTTCTGTTAATCATGGAAATTATATAATCGGACATATTCATAAGATCATGTTTGTCATTTGTGATAAGATCAGTGTTATTCCGCAGCAGATGGTGTAACCAACTGGATCAAGGAACTGATATTTTGTGCTAAAAAACATTCTGATATGGTAATTGTGAACGATTTGAGGGAAAGTGTATACTAACTTCTGATAATGGTAAAGAGCCCATGCCAGTTGACGTGATCGAACGCCAAATGGCGCGCGTATATATGCAGGGAGTATAGTGGGTGGGTGGGAATCATGCAGCGGAGTAAGCTAGTAGAACGTAACCACTCGACTGCACCATGAGCGCCTATGCCCCAATTCAGCACTGACATTCAAAGAACACCAAAACATATTCACCAGAAGAAGAAAAAGATCAATGCAGTATTATCTCGGACTCATTGTCCTCGTCGAATGAGATCCAGCGGTAGACTCATTTTATCTTTGTCTCACTCTGAAGCGGTAGGGAGATAATAAATACACCACACGTCCAGGTATTCTTAGCGCACCACGTCCCCTTAAGACACCTCAAAGAGTATGTGTTCACTACACGCCGAGTCGGAAGCCTCCCGTAGGTTCCAGAAGAGCCGTACATCTACACACAAAACGAAAACTGGTCCTCCTGACTGATAATAATAATAATATCTCGTTCTTATATAGCGCTTTTTCACGTCGATGACGTGCTCAAAGCGCTTCACAGATATTACCCTTGATC
>JAUOBX010203547.1:0-11888 GCA_032360705.1 Eupentacta quinquesemita
TTTGTTTTATAACTTCAAAGTGAAGAAGTTCGAATTTAGCCAATTATGAACAATAACTCGGAAACACATGGAAACTAGTATCATTCAAGTTCCAAATAAACACAGCTCATAACTGCGAAAGCTGCCTAGATTCCATCCCGAATGTCTCCTTGCAACTGTCCCGCATGTATTCGTTTCGTAAATGTAGTCTTCCACTGTTCATCTCGTCATATATTTTCTGGACTAATAGGGACACTGCATAGGCCTCCTGTATGCATGTGGTTCTCGCAATTTATTCCTTCAGGAGCGATGTATCCCTTATCAAGAGGACACTCCCACGGCGGCGATCTCAGCTCTGCTAACTGTACTAGAAAACAAACGAGTTTTCTTTGTTACTGGGACAAACTCTGTCCGTAGCAAAGTCTTACTGAACAATTGTTGCTGCAAATTGTGGGAGGATCTTCCGAATCGAATCAAACGTGTTACGTCTTTGCATATCTCCTAGAAAGATCTTGAGAAATACTTAACTCCCGCATATTAAACTTTCATCTGTTCTGTGTTTATTAAGCATGTTTGGAGGTTGCCAGCCTTGATAAGCATTGAGTGCTTTTCTAGCACCGTACACACTTATACCTGGTACGGTACGTTTTGTACCTGTATTTGTATGCACAGATGAATATTATTATCAATAAACAATAATAGGATATCAATTGCAATCGGCCATTCGGTGTTCGGATCTGGAGTTACGCCAACAACCTATGTTGCTAAAGATGGTAATATTCCATACCCCTCATTTGTGGAAAATATGAGAACTCAAGTCGAAATTTAATAAACTTGAACTATGTATTCCGAATAATCTCCACAAATCAGCAAACCCGAACTGAGTGACCAGGTAAGATGGAATATACCAATTAGGCATTCCCTGAGAAGACATAAATCATGGCAGTGGTGTATGGAATTCGACCTGGTTAGCTTATTATCACCCCATATCTCCGAATAATTGTTTAATCCAATTCCTTGGAGATGAGATTCAATTCAGCTCAAAAGGCAGTCTATATTCCCCTATTTGGTAGCTCAGTTAATTTGATATATGCTGGGATCGTCCACAAGGGAAACAAATGGATTGCCTCGATTGGGATATTCACTACATAGGTATTCCTGAAGATCTTGAGAGGTTCTCCGTTCACTGCGACATTCATATGGTAGCGTGCAATGACATCAACACAGAATTTCCCCATACCCAATATTGAACGTACACACGCGCCTCTCACAATAACCTTACAAAACAAAGACCGCATATACTGAACTGACATTCGGTGAATTGTAAAATAGAATATTTCAGGAGAGACTCGAAATTTGAAAATGAGCTAATATAAATATTGAGTAGCATAACGAAAATTGAAACCAAACAGAATACTTGACCAGTGTGGTAACATATCTAGATTTGTCTACATCGAGCTAATATCATGTCTTTTTATACTGAGCTCACCAAATCCACCTCCTCTACATTCAGCGGTTCTTCGTTCACTGCTATACATTTATCTGACAGCGTGAGTTGGGAACAACTCTATCTGAATATATATAACTTCTTATATTGAGTCTGCATAATAGTTACATAAATGCTCTTACGCTATTAAGCTCACATATTTCATGATGTGAGTTCGGGTGAAGCAAATATCTGCATTGCCACGTAGAGATATGAGGAAATCGGTTACAAAGTTACGCCTAAATGATCGCATGATGAAGTGCAACATAAGGGGGGCCTTGGATCCCGAAAAGTTATCCGCAAATGTTGTAGCTTCTTCATGTCATAATTGCATTGGTAGTCTTCGAAACTCTAAAAGCGATGAAAATCCACTCTTATCTTTCCTCATTTTTCAGAGATGTTTATGATTTTATCTCTAATCGAATTATTCCATTAGAGGCTATCCCTGTTATTGACAAACTTAGGATAGAGAAATTATTACCAAATCCGCATATTCTAATTGATTTTGCGCAAGAGCCATTATCGTCATAACATGATTTACAACATTCCTTCCAGTAACACCGAGCGAATTCTCGTTAACCCGTCTATAAATCTCTGGATCCCATGAACAGTACGCGTAACAACAATTATAACCTGAGCATGGTTGAAACATTTCCACTAAAACGCCATCACTAAGTCATACAGCTGTCAATGATAAAATAAATGGTCACTGTTGCCGTGCTGAGCCTCTGACGCATATATATACAAAACGATAATTTGGAATTACTGTATCGCTTCCATGCTGTGTAAATCTGATAGTTGGCGTTATCTAGTCAGTAAAATTATTCTTACTGGGATTGAAAGTGGGTGATGCAATTTATGAGGTGCGTTCGGTTGACGTTCTCGAGTTGTAAGATTTCCTGCAAGCTAATGTTTCCGTTCCTCGAAGCTAACCATCCACGTGTTCGCAGAGAATGCGCAGCGCAGGGCATCATCATGTTCCGTTACCTACTACTTGCGCATTCAATCAATTAAAGTGTTCAGGATTTTGCATGTTACCTGAGACTATGTCCTATTTGTCAACTTGTATCTGTAGTAGAGATAGCAGAGATAGTTGAAGACCGACGTGGTCACTGGTCATTAAGAAAGAATCATTGAATTTTTGGGCATGACTTGCAGCAGTACCACTAAAATCTTTCAAAATATTTGACATAAGCTCTACTCCAATGTAATATCAATGAACCTTCAAACTAAATTATTGTTTGTTGTTGTTTTAAATTGCTACACACAAGATATGTTCGAGCAAGCGAAACAATATTCGATTCGAACATCTCTAGCTTTCTGATGACTTCCGAACGTTCATAACCATCGACCAATAATATTTTACATTTCGATATATGAGCTATGGGAAGCTTTACTAAAAGAATTGTATTTCAAGGTTATTGTCATTTCCAATACATGCTTGAATTTAACAAGTTTTGATCAGGACTTTGGAAATATTTTGAAATATCCAAATTATATGTGTTACCTAACCAGGTTTGCATTTTGTGTAACGTTTTTTGTACCGTAAAATGGGGTAACTTTGGCTGCTGTTGTGGCTTTTTCCTCGATTAAATGAAAAGTTGAGTGAGGAACACCTTATTCTTATTTTAAAAATAACACTCAAAATAAACGTTTATACGGATCGAATTTGATGCAAATTGAAGATGTTTTACAAAACTTATGTCAAAATTTGAATTTCCTGATTTGGGGCAACTTTAGCACGTATATATAAGTTTGATTTTCTATTCATTACAGGTGCTGCGAATTGCACAGAGACTTTCAAAACCTACATACGGGGGCAACGGGAGCTTGCCCCAAAATCAGGCAAATTAGCGCATCTCTTTCTAATTTGAATCACTTGTTTGAGAAAAACTCTTCCAACTTCACCCCTATATATGCGAGGAAATAACAAGAGAGAAATGATTTTGAAAATAGAGGGCAGTCTGTCATTTCAATAAAATCCAAGACCTGCCAATATTGCCCCACATGCCATTATCGCCCCATTTTGCGGTATATGAGGCTTTCAATCCCTGTTAGCATCATATTTTTCTGTTCTGTTATAGTTCATATTTATACCCTTTCATGGAAGTTTCATTGTTTCATCATACGTCTTTCCAACTTTTATATTCGTTTATTAATAGCTCCTGTGTTCACACAATTTCTATGGTGTTTTATGCAGTGAGCTGGATAAATCTATCTTTCTATCTATATATCTATCTATCTATCTATCTATTTATTCATACATATATCTATATATCTATCTATCGACTTTGTACATCGACACGAGTTATATGAGATATGATTCAGTCCATCCGACATCTTTCATCTTAGAAAAAATCAACGATGAAACGAATAAAATGCATGTCTATTGGTATATCCCAACAGCAGTGGATTCTACTTTCGATCCTTATATTGGTAAAATTTGTGGTTACTACAACCGATGTCACGTTCCTTGTAAGGTAAATTACCAAGTCACCTTTGATTACAACTCCACTGTATTCAAACTGTTCGGAATGTCTTCTCGCTACGTATCTACAACATAGCATCAGACATCAGTGACAAGTGCACTAATACCTGATTCACAGCCATACCATTGCAAGTTGCAGCATCAAATTATTTCCCGAGGCATACGTCAATTAGGTTCAATCTGTTCGAAGGAGTTATTCCATCGAGGAATGTATTGACTGCTAACTACCTATGTGGACTGAGTTGAAAAATCAGCTTGGTTTGTATCTTTGCTGCTGAACCAAATATGGCTTTAACATTCGTTATTTGAACTTGATCTGAATTGGCAGTTTATCAATCCCGCCTGGGATTTCCAGATGGAGCATTGTTTGTATGCAGTGTTTCAGCTCTGTGTGAACAAAACTTGAACATACTTTGTCAACTTGCTCTAAGAAATCTCTACGGAATTGAAGAAATATGGAGACATTAGTGAAAGACGAATATACAATGCATTCAATGGCATTCACATTGGGACGATGAATCTCTGCGAAATGTTGCCTTGGTTATCTGTTTAAAATGATATATGCGCAACAAGATACGAATCTAGGAAATGGCTGGAAAATGCGCAGTGTGAGTAACCTGAGTACCGGTCTTGCCATCAATTGTGAAGGAACCTTCTCAACGGTGCCAAGTAGTATCGCAGAACAATATGGCCGACTATATTGTTGAATAAGCCAGTTCAGGGTTGTAACTGCGCATGTGCGACAATTCCCTCGGGTCAGGTCGAAAGGGAATTGAAAACAATAACAAAGCTACGTTCCCCGGATGCTGCACAGAAACCCTACGCACTATGCCGCTGTCTCGTAGTTCTGACATGGATACTAATATTTTCGGTGAGTTTTCTACTTATTTCATCACTCTGGCTTGCCCTACATCTCAATGAACTGAGAGATTATTGAGTATATATTTATTATCGGAATGTGACGTTACGACAAATTGCGAAAAAGCGGAGTTATTCCGTCGAGACGTTACTGGAGTGCGAGACCAAATCTCGAACTTTCGTAAACACAACATATAGGTCTACTCACTGTTGGTATCAGATTAGCGATATTTCGGAAAACATATGAATTCCCTGTAACTGGGAAACATCATGCGAGCTGAATGCTATAATTTCGAGATGTATCATGGCTTCAATTACAGATTGTTCCTGTTACAGCAATGACGATCGATGAATGATAACGATTCCCGTGAAATGTAGGAGTTGAATCACAGGCACTTGTTGTAGCATTAGCCTAGCCAATTATTTAGAATGAATGGCTAGGCCTATTTGTTACCTGGTTTGCTCATGGTTATTTTCGTGATGAGAGTCTGAATGTGCATCAAACAGACTCGAAACTCCCAGATATATTTGGAATTATCATTTGTCTCACTGAAACAAGAGGTAGCCTGACCCGCTGTCGGGAATTCCTCGTTCTCGCGAGCCTGGTACCCTCTTGTACCCTCTGGTACCCTCATGAGGTAGGCCTAAAAGTAAAAGGGGGATAGCTGTTTCTGGTAAATCATTTATGGAGATTGGGTGGTAGTGGTAGGTCTATTTTACCCTATTACCAGTTCAGCTTCTTGCTGGAATGGTATTTATGTCTTCTGGGAGTTCTGGTATTATTAGTAGTCTATTGATGTCACATTGGGGGCTTGAATTCAAAGGTCATTCATCTGCAGGCCTACAGTTTTTTATCTCCTTTTAACTCACCAGACATGGGTACCGATCCCATATACGCAGGCGAGCGTGCATACCTGGATACGGCACTCTTGTCAGCTGCGAACCTTAGCAGGCTCACGGACCTAGGCAAGCCTCTGAATTGTGACCTCGATGCAGGGGGTGGGGTTGGAGGTGTTCAAGGCGAGGAGAGTGGTCATTAAATGCAGTCGGCAATTTACAAATTACCTTCCACTCATTGTGAGCATTCGGGATAAAGCACCTTGCTCAAGGGTACAACGCGGGCTCGAACTCGTAATCTCTGGATCACTGTTCAATGCTATCCGACCGGGCTACCACGCTCCACAGTGGATGGATAATTCTAACTAGCCTACATTGTATTCTCTTGCAGGACAATGAGGGATTGTTTTCCATTTATTTTGTGCTCCCTATGATGCCATTAATATGTCATTCTCAGATATCAAAGTTGCGATTACATTTTCAGAATGATTTCCTGTTCTCTTCCTCCAGGTGAGCATGGTGAGGATCTGTTCTGTTGCTGGCTGCAGCAATAATTCGAATCATATCGCACTGTGGCGTAAACAGTTCTGTGAAGTACATAATCGAATTTATGGAACCTGCTATTGCCTCCCACCATTCAGACTCTTGACCTTCCCAACCGAAAGGAGGGACCCTGAGGCTAGGAAGAAATGGATAAAAGCAGTCAACAGGAAAAATCCTGATGGTAGTAACTGGATTCCAACATCCTATGATCGAATCTGCTCTAAGCACTTCAAAGATGGTGAGGTGACAGAGAAAAACCCATATCCAACATTGCATCTAGGCTATAGGGATTTGCCTTCAGCAAAAACAGTGAAGCCAAGGGTTCCAGTATACGAACGATTAGCACGACGACCCGAGGCACCACCTGTTCTTCCCGATGCTGGCTGCTTGAGAGATGAAACTCTGCCAACACATACACCGGCTTCTGATCATAACTATTATTTCCAGTGTCAGTGTAGGGAGGGATGTGAATGTGGAGGCTGCATGAACCTTCACAACGAGGTCTTGAAACTTCAACATGAGCTCTCAGAGTGCAAATCTACCAAGAAATCACCCGTGAAAGGGAAGGCAGCTACCAACATCACCACAACTTTACTGAAGGTGATTCAGATGTTAGGCGATTCACTGGATTACCCAACAAGGCAACCTTTGATTCACTCTCGCAACATGTTGCTCCAAGGGCACGTCGTATGCAGTACTGGGCTGGTCAGAAAAGGACAACCACACCAGAGAGTCAGCTGAAGAAACCTGGGGAGAAATCTCCAAAAAAAACTGGACCACAAAGGAAACTCACCCCTGAAGATGAACTCTGCATTGTTTTGATGAAGCTGAAACTGAATCTATCTGTATACTTTCTGTCAGCACTTTTCAAAGTTTCCCCTAGCCTAGTGTCTCAGGTGTTTAACACCTGGATTAAATTCCTAGCAGTGGAGTTAAAACCACTTATTTTCTGGCCAGATAAAGGGTTGATACTAGATAGCATGCCAGTTTCCATGAAGGCGAAATATCCATCACTTAGATGTACACTAGATTGTACGGAAGTGTTTATAGAAAGACCGAGGAACCTAGAGAATCAAGCTCTCACTTGGTCAGATTATAAACATCACAACACAGTCAAATTTTTGGTGGCTATTTCTCCAAATGGCATGATCTCATTTCTGTCTAAGGCATGGGGGGGGTAGGTCTTCAGACAGGGTGATCACCAGGGAGTCGGGTATATTGAATTTGATTGAACCGGGGGATTTGATTCTGGCCGACAGAGGGTTCACAATCAAGGAGGATCTGCTCCTCCGCGGCGCTCACCTGCAGATACCACCACCAAGCAAGGGGCTGGAGCAAATGACATCAGCGGATGCCTTGAAGACAAAGAAAATAGCGAACGCCAGAATACACGTCGAGAGAGCCATAGGGAGGATGAAGATCTTCCGTATACTTCAAGAGACCATGCCAATCACCATGGTGCCTCTAGTTGATGATGTCATAATCATTTGCGCCGCTATAGCAAATATGCAACCTCCATTAGTCACATGAGACTCCAGTAGGTACGGGTAGGCGGAGGGGTAAAATCCGACCTTTAGCACCTTATGTGAAGATGCAGCAGTACCTCCATCAAAGGGGCATATTGAGATGTCAAACCAAACATAGCCATAAGGATGAGTAATGCATGTTCTTTCATCGAGATGAGTTTATTTATTTTCTCTTTAACTAAACAATGCTTTCATAACTGTGCTATCGAAAAAGTGCCATCGATTCCTTCCTTCCAAATAGTTTTCTACAGATTTTTCAAACAGAAGTATTTATATTAATATATATACTACATGTCTACATCAATAAGTGCTAAGTAGGTTTCAGCTGTTTGTGTTGTATTCACTGTGTACTGTAAGTCTACATCACCTTTCAGTTATCCTTATTTACATTGCATAGAGTTTATCTGAACTCTCCACCAGTCGTTGTCAATTTGTCATTGACTCCAGTGGTGGAGTCACGCAAAGAAAACCTAAGTCATTATATATACCTGTTGCAACGTTACAGCCTAGGCTTGACTAATAAACCAGTTAAGTATGGAACTATCGCAATAGTTCTTATTTCCTTGAACCTAACCTTGACCTATATCATAAATATATATAGACCTTTTATATAAAGCCTCGAAATTGCCAGCCACACTTTCCATTCATTTTTTTTACATTGCTACATCGAACCAGGGTTTAGTGTATTCCATGATGTTCCTGGTATAATTACTATATTATTCATAAACTTCTCAAATTGTCTCTCCCTGATCCATGACTGAGGTGAGAGGGGTATCACTCATCACTGCCTAACCTTGCAATGTAGCTTTCAGTCTTTCACAACTAAATCAGACTTTATTTCACTATTACAGTGTATACCTCAAATCAGTCATTTTGTACCCCACATTTCAGTTTAAAAATATCCAGTTTAAAGTATGTTAGTGGCAAAGAATAGTCACACACAGTAACATAGCCTGACGAACTATGCCAGTTGGAGCCAGACAGCTTGGGCTCTCCCAATATTTCCAACTAATCTCGGAGTTGGTTCTTGAGCATCATGGAAATTTCCCATGTACACAATTCAGATCAGTCACACTTCTACAATAATTATACTTCCTAGTTTCTCGACTTTTTTTCTGTGCACAAAATAATGAAGTATATACAGTATTTATCTTGACTTGTAAGTGAACTAGTTACCAATAAAAGCTAAAAAATGATTTCTTATCTTATGTGCTAGATGTGTCATTCTTATCCTTATTGGAAAATACTAACCAACTCCTCCATAACAGGTGTGAACATGCATGTTGTGCTCATTGCCCTAATTAACACTCCATTGGTTCGGCTATTTCCGAATTTCACTCCTTTAGGCCCATAGGCTGGATATTTTGATAACATGCTGTAGTCAAATTATTGAGAGTGTAACGCAGTTCCAAACAGAACAAGACACAAAACTGTGTCGGGATTCTTTGCTGTTTCACCTACTGTTTGGTCTGTGGCCAATGGTTCACTCGCCGGACACGGGTACCAATCCCATACAAGCCAGCAAGGGTGCATACCTGGATACAACACTCTCTTCAACTGCGAGCCCCCCTAGGTCACGGACCAATTCAATACGTGTGTATCGTGACCTCAAGGCAAGGTTGTGCCCCCCCCATTACGGGATATGGGCTGATGCCAATACCTAGTCAGTCCTGTGGAAAAGATGGTGTACATAAACTGACTCGAAGAAATATTTCGTAGACATCTGGATCTCCTCCCAAATCTTGATATCAAACACAATTCTCTCTGCAGCATGTCCATGACTAGTATAAACGAAAAAGTCACACCACTTCCTTCCGGTTACGCCTAACTGCATTTGCACTTGGTAATAGTACTTGTGTGAGCGTTTAAGACGAATCAGACCATTGTCATCCATTAGGTATGGAACACAATCTGATGACGGGACCAGGTGTGATGCAGAAAGTGGGCACTTGATCTCAAGCAAACCAGTGTCACAACACTTGCAGCTCACAATGCCGTCTGGGGTTGCGGCTAAGTACATCTGGTCTGGGTGTACAAAGAGGCCACACTCCATCACTCTCACTGACTGGTTATGAGTCTCTCGCATAACTTCAATGTACCTCTTCCTTGCCTGCCCCTCCATCTCTCTACCATATTTCAATGCCGGGAGATCAGGACTAGGTGAAGACGCACCGGAGATCAGCTTAACCAACCCAGAAGTATCCACCTCAGTTTCTGACGCTCTTATCGTCCGAACCCGTGTCACCACAGCATGTACCTTTGATGCGGTTATTCTGTCTCTTCTCTGAGCAATCCAGGTGTCATTGCTTGCTTGGCCTCTTGTCTCGATCTCTATCCTCGCCACTTCATCACTGCTCAGGGTTGGGAGGCTATCCAGGAAAGCCTCAGCTGTGTCAAAGCCACTAGCCAGTTCGGCTATGGCAGAAGTGATGTGTGGTGTTGCAGCTACTTCCACGGACTCGGACACATTAAAATCACTTTCAGGGGGGTAGCTGGCTGGTGGTTTACCTTCATGGGCATACTGTAAGAAGCAAGCACCTGGGCAGGTTGGCATCAGCACATTCGTTCCGAGTTCCGAGGGTAGATGGTGCCTTCCTGTGGAGAATCGGGTTGAAGAGCTGACGTTCCACTGGGTTGATAGGTGACTGCATGCCTGAAGGAGTAAGCAAAATGAAATGGCATGAGGAGGGTGACTGAATACTGTACTCACAATACTATTTCTCAACAGCAGCTTGATGTCTCTGGTCACTACTCAAGTTTGAGGCGTGCATGGATAAGAGGAGTAGTCCCCTCATCATGACTGGTAAAAGTCTAGGATGGAATAGAGCGGGTGACAATAGAAAAGTGAATTTGACTGGATAACCGAATAACTGATCAACAGTGGAATAGCCCCCATGGGGGAGGGGGGAAGGGGGTAGTGCGGCTTTTTTTCACTTCACAATAAATCCTGACCATGTTAATGATGGCTGGTTTACTGCAAATCTTCAGTGGGATAGCCGGACACTTCAGTTTTGAGCGGGGGGAGGGGAATTTAACAGGGGGAACTGAGGGGAAATATGTGGCTGCCTGCCGAGGCAGGATCCAAGAGGGGGGTGAGCAGGGTCCCAGGGGCTATTATCTGCCCATAATTTAACCCCAGGTTCCGATGATTCTATGGACCCATTTTTTTCTCTCGATGGGACGAATAGCAGCTCAGTTGACCACACTGAACATTGGGAGGCAGTATGCAATATTCAAATGTTTAGGAAGCTGACTCAGCAGACTAACAGTGTATTGTCTGTAATAATGCCAGGTGAGTCAGATTTCATATTCCTGGGGTTCACTTCTCAAAAGTAATCAAAAGCTGCTAGTTCATGCAAATTGATCCCCAGCACCATGCCAGAATTTTTGAACCAGAGGGCACTTTTTGTCAATAGTAACCCTGGTCTCTGGTCCCTTATTTCGAACCCTGGTCCCAGTTGCGATCTGGTGCTATGTCTGCTGAATTTGGGACATCTGCATTTGCTTCATACCCCACAAGAGGTGGGGGTGGCGTGGGGTTGGCCAGTTGGGGCAACCCCACTACAACCCTCTTGAAAGGATAGCAGTGAGAATAGGAAATAAAACTAACCATGCTTAGAGAAGTGAGGTTTACTCCACTCCATTTCTGATATCTGCTTTGGCTCCACCTCCTTCTTGGCACCATATCTGTTCCAGGAACACTGCTGTGTGGTGACAGACTGTTTGGTTCCACCCATCCTCCAGGCCAGATCCACCTTAAAGAGTACAGCCCCGATGTGGTTGCATGTAGAACCAAGTCTGAGGAAATGAGAGACACAGTTTATTACATTTTTGGATTGAGAGAGAGTTTTCGGGAAAATGGCAGAAAAGGGGGGGAGGGAAATAGTAGTGCCAAGCGTCTGTATGTTTCGAACATACATGTACAATCACTATTGCTGGTTATCGCGTACGTAGGCATACACCTCAGTACATATTTCTTCCCTGCAGAATGCAAGACACTAATACAGGTTACTGTACGTAGTCCTTGTGTGGACTATACTATACAGTAGTTTGTATCAGGTGGATGGGGTGGTGAGGGGGGGGGGGGAGAAACGGTGTCTGGCCCCCAGATTTGGATTAATCGAATGTGACTCTTTTCCCTCTCTTTCCCGCTGCTCAGAGTGGCTCTTGT
>JAUOBX010203658.1:0-11888 GCA_032360705.1 Eupentacta quinquesemita
CAGAAACTTTATAACAGCTTTTGAATAGAGAAGATTTGAACAATCAAGAGACATCCACTTCACCCAAACATTTATTACCTGTTCACCAACACTAGGTGGAGGCTATCAGGATTTAACTAAACAATAGGGTTTGTTAGGTTGAGGACCTAATGGCCTGATATGGGTGCCGCAGAAGGGCCAATTAAATAGTACTTTTTTATACAGAAGGTCCCTTAGGTAGTATATTCGGAGGGCCCATTAGATAGTATAATTCAGAAGGGCTCCCAACTGTGTAGCCTGAATTAATAGCTTCTTTGGAGGCTATTAGACTCCACCAACAAGATCAGCACTATGGTAATTCCAAATTAACTGGAGGTAAAATTTGCATTTAGTTATGCAATTTTGGCTAACTGGATGGAATTTGAGTGAAATTCAGAGGTAACTGAATATAGTTGGTCCTGAACAACATGAAAGTCATTTCAAGGACACCAGAGGTCAATTTATGTGATATAGGCCCTATGCGAGGTTACTGGAGTGTGACGTTTGACTGGTTAGAGGCAAATCACTGCGCAGAGTTGCATTCTTGCTCAAACTGATCTTGACTTGATTAGCAAAATTTAGAAACTATGGGACCAGTTTATAGGTAGCCTGATTAATCAATGTTGGTTATATTGGGCAGTTCAAAGCCTCTCCTCTCCTCTCGCACTCCATCAGTTTCTCTATCTGCTAACGGAATACTACTGTAACGGTTACATCTGAGGACTACACGCAAGCTCAAAAGAACTACAAAGGATCATGGACAAGGGTAAGGAATATCTCTTAGTCATCATGTGAAGATAATATTTCAGTTCATTTTAATTTCATCTAAATTTATATACGATTCTTCCCCAATTTTTTTATAACACATGGGGAAAGAGATAAAATTATACAGCTTATGTTAGTGAAATCTATCCTTTCTCACTCCAAGTGAAGAACTATCAAATTATCCCGAAATAGTGAATTTCATTAATTTTGTCATTCTCATTCAAAGTCTATGTACTCAGTTTTGTGCCTCAAAAAAGTGAGGAATAAATTAACACTTGTGATTCCTTTTGGAATAAATTAACACTTGTGATTCCTTTTGGAATGAGAGAACACAAAATAGAACAATTATGGTGTGTGAGGGATCAGAACACCCAAGTTAGGGAACTATCTGTTCTTTAAGGGGAATCGCACTTCCAAATGGTGTTCTGAATGAAACGATTCCAGAGGATAACCCGAACTAAAAATGCAGTGGGGAGTCCCTATGGATCACTGCATGAAAATAGACTACCTTTGTTATAGACCAAAGCGTAGGTCACTATGAGGTCATCATAAATCAATTTCTCATGCAGTTCAGACAGTTGACGGTTCACTTATCTGCTCATCTCTAGTACTGTATGGTGGGTCATTTCCTCTCTTTTGTCTCTCTCTAACCCCATAGTTGAAGATTTGGTGAAGGTTGAAGTGGAATCAGAGGAGAGCCATCCCATTACAGGCGGTGGCAGCGCTGGCTCCCAGATTGGTGAGTGCTTTCTGCAACTCTACATACAGTAAACTAGGGTGTGTGTGTATACCAAGATTGTGTAGTTGTGATTGTGTATACTGTATACATCAAGATTTCCAATGCAGTAAAAAACGATGATATACACACCTATGCGCACAAAATGGTAAACAGTACAATAACTCATGTAGTTATACACACAAAAGACGATATACACACAAATACGAGCACTGTTTTTGCAGTAAAGATCTATACACATTATATATTATATATATACAGTACAATGTGCAGTACACAAATGCTGCTTGTATTTGTGTGGATCATCTTTTGTGTGTATAACTGCATATTAATTAGTGTACTCCATGCCATTTTGTTGTTTTATGCATGAACGGCATTCCATACATATCTAGTTCTATATTGAGGCTTGAGGGTCATCATCTCTCTTTGTGTCTTTCTAACCCAACAATCAAAGATTCAGTGACAGTTAAAGCTGAATTACAGGATGAAGATGACTGCCAGAATAGCCAGCCTATCACAGGCAGTGATACCCATACTGGCTCCTCAAATGGTGAGTGCTTCTGTAGGAGGAGATGATATACACATGAAATAGGATATTCACACAAATTGGTATGCAGTTGAATGATTCATGTAGTTATACACACGAAAAGGCGATATACCAGTGTAAGCGCTAAGGGGTGGGTTATGCAGATTCTGACTACTTTTCCCAGGAACCCTCTAAAAAATATATTGGTGAGAGGGATAATCCCTCTCGTTTGAATAAATAGCAGTCCATACCTGTACCTAATATTGCACTATGATGATGGAAAATCCCTCTTTGATTTCAGAAGTCCCTCTCAAAACATTTCCCAAAGAGGGAAATCCCTCCCTGACTTGATTCCTTAGGGCTAACACTGCGATATATACATACAGCACATTACAAAAACTCATATGCAGTACACAAATGACGTTTGTATTTGTGTGAATATCATCTCTTGTGTGTATAACTGCATATGATTTTTTGTACTGCAAACCATTTTGTTACATGCACAAACTGCATTTGATATATATCTAGTTCTGCATTGAGGGTAATCAACTAATCATCTCTCTTTGTCTCTTTTTAACCTGATAGGTGAAGATTTAGTGACAGTTAAAGTGGAATTAGAGGATGAAGATGACTTGCAGAATAGCCTGACTAGTGAAGGCGGTGACACCCAGAATGGTGAGTATTATTGATCAGCTCTGGATACAGTTAATCATACGATCAATATTTATAGGCTTCCAAGATTGCAGTCAAACTTAAGAAATCTTGAGAACTCTGTAACTCTGAAATGGCGCCCAGGTTTGTTCATTGAGAATAGCAGAATAAATGCAAGGAATGTTCATCCTACAACACAGGGTCCTACTAATGGAGCATTTTGATATCCTGGTATCAGTCAAATAGGAATGAAAATGGCCTACGGATCGTCATTTACAGTTTAACTTTGTTTTATCAGCTGATAGGGAACTACATACAAACCTGCTATTATATCCCTGCGATGTGACATGATGAGCGTCTGCGGATATATTGATTTTGGGGGTGTGGCCTCCACCACCAGAGCCACTGGAAACTCTAGGCATAGCGCAATTTCGAGAGGAGTCCACTCCAGGAGTGAGTATTGCTGCAGTTTCATGTGAAATTATCAAGTTCGTCCGTTTCACACAAATCTTGGTGGGTGTGGACCAGGGGTAGCGCCAAGCCCGAATTTCAGTGGGTCCGAACCCAGGTTTTCGGACCCCTTAAAAATAATCATCTCTAAATTTAAGGGGTCCAGCTCAAATTTTAAGGGGTCCCAATGTCGACATGTTATTCACAGCTCGGAACTAATGTTGCACCACATTTTCACAATAATGATTAGAGCACAGCTCAATATTCACTCAACCAGGCACTAGCAAGCAGTAGCCCAAGGTACAAGATGTGTAATATGATAGGTGCCAATGTGGGTATGTCAACTAGGCCTGAACAGAAGTCAATAATAGGCAACACTGCAGTGATCGTACGAACGGCCATTCATGCTTAGGCAGGCAATGCTCACTACGCTTCTGCAACGATTGCCAAACTAGGGCTAGCCTGATGTTAGATGATATAGGCCGGATAAACAACTTATTTTGTTGCCCGTACTGAGGGGCCTAACTGAGTAGAACTGAAGTGGATGCGATCAGCCTACCCTATGTTGTTGTTGGCTGGACCCCAGGAGCCTAAGTCTATCCTAAGTATTTATCATGGCACCATTTACTAGTTTAGCAATAGCATATTCAACTAGGCTAGGCCTAGGCTGAACATAGCCTGAAAACTTTCAGGCTATTCATTTTTAGCACACGTATGTAGTTGTTCAGCCTGGCATATATCCAAACCTATGACTCAGTCGACCGTTGGGCTTTGGTTCCAATAATACTAACGTTAGGCCTAATGTTATACCTTGTGTATAGGCTGTGGTACACAAAAGCAAAGTTTCAACATAGCCTAACCAATGCCCAAAACATCGTGACAGAGAGTGGCCCAGGCCATCCAATTATTAATAGTTTGAGAATCTATGTTGTGGTGATCAAAATGATAGATAAATTGATAATCACTCCTCTCGCCGGAGTTGGCGGAGTTAGGGAATCATCTAGCCTGGCGTAAGGCGAAAACTGAACAATCTAGCCTAGCTAGGGCCTAGTTGAAGTTACTTGTTAATAATCGTGGGGCCTGGTCTGCTGTTGTTTAGACTGAATTGAAGCTAGCACGGGCTGTCAGCTACAGTATGGTGTCACTATCAAGTACAGTACAGATGATAACAGTTTACCATCAATGGTGTACAGTATGCAAAATGCTAAATGCTCCATATTGAAGCTAGCGAAGATAGTTTCTGGCCACGTGTGGTTTCGTGTTATTTGCAGTTTTTAATTACACTACAAGTAAGTTGCAAGACCTTGCAAGGGTAAGCATATTGTGAAAAAAATAAAAATATATTTGAGCATCAAATTTCTGTGCGTCCGAGCCAGCACACTTGGATGCATTGGCAAGTGGCTAATGTTGTTGTTATGCGTCCACAGTGTGAACAAAGCGTCCTGGACGCGCGGACGCACAAAAACGCGACCCCCGGCACTCTTGACCTTTTCTGACTGGTAAGTTGCAGCTTCTTGGATGCAGATTGTCCATGTAATTGGTTTCCTTCAATACAGATCCCGAATTACACAACACCACATGAATGTGGTGGGTGTAATAGAGATATTGTGCAAAGCTCAGGGACACACTGCAGGAGCCAATAAGCCAATAAATTCACCACTTCTTGATCTGTTGGACATTCAGAGCTCTAATGACTGAGATAATTCAAAACCTTCTCACTTTATTTAACTTCTCCCTCCACCTTTCCAGTGTTGACTGAGCTACCCCTGCCTTCACCCATAACGCTGAACAAGAGTCTTTTCAGCTCGAATGAGCAGGCGGAGGAAGCGGCAAGACTGCTGAACACCCAAGATGAGAACCTGATACCACAACTCCTTCATGCCCTTGGCCAGGTCAACACTGATCACATGTAAGTAACAACTCTATTCTGAGCGTTGGAACTTACTGCACACTGCTCCTGCAATGTTCCACACTGCCTTAGTGGGGTTGACAGCTCACTAGAAAGATGTGGTCAGAATGGGAGAGGTGAGTTTCGAGTCTAGGGATTCGTTCCAGGGAGTGTAAATGCTATGCTGCCGAAGCGAGGTCCATTTGGGCTTCTGTCTACACCCCAAAACCATTATATCCCCAATATTCCATGTGAAGGTGGATTAGCTCAGTCAGTATAGCCATCAATGAATAGAACCCCAGCAAGACGGTTGGCGCTTCCCCCAGTGCCAAGTGAAGTCTGGACAAAGCATGTCTTTTGACTGTCCTACAAACCCATGTGTGAATGGGTGGAGGGAGGTAACTTGTAAAATCTAGTTTGTGCCTAGGGGACACGTTAATGTGACACTGTTTTTGTGTGTCAGGAGGAAGATGTGCACTATAAAGTGTGGGGTTGACAAGTCAATGAAAATCAGGGGTAACCTCTGGGAAGCGTTCTGATACAAGAAAGTGAGAAATGTTAGATATTCTCATTGATATTCGAATTGGATATAATTTTCAAGGGTAAAGAAACCTTATGTCAACCCATTTGTTACCCATTTTGTTTGACTTCTTGCTAACAGAGAACTGAAAGATACCCTGCAGGAGGTCGATATTGATGGCAGTGCACCGCCGCTGCTCCAGGCAATCCTCTCAAGGGACCCAAATATCTTCAGGAACAGGAGATCTGACCAGAGAAGTGAGTGATCAATAATGTTCAAATACTACTTGTTAGGCACTAGGCAGTAGGGAGGAATTTCATCAAGGTGTACTTGTTGCAGAATACATGGTGGATTTGATAATTCCAAGGTCTGTTTTTGATCAGTTGCAATAAGTTTGTTTGTTGGCTGTTTGCAGTTACTGTGGTTGGACTTTCGCTTCTCCAGGATCTGAGAAAGTGGTCGGATCCTGAGGTTTTGCCTAATCTATATCATTCGAACACTAGTCGAAAAGAAGAGGCAAGTTATTGTCTGTGCATATACACGATCAACATGGCCAGGGAGAATTGAATGGCTCCCTGAACCCATATCACACAGATCCAATGGCATGGTGAGCAGTGTGAATTTCTCTGGAATTTGATCAGAACAATGCAACATTGTTATAGTTATACTAACTATTTTGAACTAATATTTGTGTGGTTCCTGTCTGCAGATCGGCAACCAATGGCCCCCGCCTCCCACTTCCCCCAGCAGCCCCAGAGCGGTGGTCTGCACCGAGGCCACTCCCACAACAACTCATCGTCCCCTGGTAGGGGAGGAGGGGGCAGCCCTGCGAGATTCTCACAGGGAAGCCCAGGTAGGGCGCAGCAGGGGAGCCCACACCCCGCCCAGAGGGCACCTGCCATAGGCAGCCATGGTAGGTTACATCCTCTTTCTTCATGACCCTTTCCCCCCTTACCCCTTACTACCATAACAACTCATTGTCCCCCGTTACAGGAGGGGCCAGCCTGGCAAGGTTCTCACAGCAGAGCCCTGGTAGAGCCCAGCAGGGGAGCCCACACCCCGCCCGGAGGGCACCCGCTATAGGCAGCCATGGTAGGTTACATCCTCTTTCTTTATGATGACCCTTCCACCCCTTACTCCCACAACAACTGATTGTCCCGTGGTAGAGGAGGGGCCAGCTCGGCAAGGTTCTCACAGCAGAGCTCCTATGGAGCGCAGCAGGGTAGCTCACACCCTGTCCAGAGGGGACCAGCTATTACGGGCATAGGTTCTTTTATAATGTGAGTCTTATTGCTATCGCTAATTTGCTAAAAATCGCTAAATTGGGTAGATGCTGGTTGGAATCGGATACACACTACAATCATTTCAGAGCATGTGGGATGTGGTAAAATCGTCTGCAAGAAATGCTATTGCTATACATGTGATATTGGCTGTTCTATGGAAGCTCCGACATTGACTGAGGGCTATTTCATTTTTGGCAAATAAATACTTTATAATCTGCATTGAACGCTACTTCTCCAACTAATGCCCCACCTCCCTTGTTTCTGGCATGTTTTTAATAGAGCTATGATGTTCGTCCCACCAGGTAAGTAAAAACTAGGCCCCAAAACTGTTGTACATTAACAAACGAGGTGGTAGTATAGAGAATATATAGCACAAATTAATATATTTGACCGAATTTTCGAAGGCTTCATTTCATTCTCTTTGATTTACATTCTTACCTTTGTCCTGAAGGTTCTGCTATCCCTGTTAATGGTTTACCCAACATGCAGCCTTCTGGCAGCCCATCTGTGCCACAGGGTGCCCAGAACATTCCACATCAGAAGTCCAGCTCCGCCCGGATACCACCAGGATCGGGTAAAACTGTTCAAATTTCCTTGAAGTATTTGTTTTACTTGGGGGCATACGCTGCAGGAAACGCTAAGCTGCAGGGCCGATGGTTCTGAAACCTCTGCTTTAACCCACCTGCTGTCAATGTTCAGATGACGGGGCCAGTGGTGCCGGGATGGCAGTTCTGATCTCCAGTGCTAACACTGGGTACTCATCACAGTTGAGTGGGCTGGGATGCACCAGCAGCCAGTAATAACTGACACGATAGATGTTAGCCACAGTTTGTGCCTGACCGAACCCTCCCGTTTACTTAGGCTTACTCCGGCGCAAGCCACCGGGTTGTGGAGGCAATTATTTAAACACCCAATGTATTTCTACTGCACCATCTAGGAGACCTAGATATTTCACCAAGCGAGCTACCGAGAGAACCTGCTGTCGCCAGAAGTTTTCACTCATGATGTAGAGATAATAATCTCTGTTAGAACCTTTAATACCTTGGAGACTGGATGGTCACATATAGGATTCTGTTCCATGAACCCATTCACAAAAATTAAATAGATGTGGTTCATAGAGGGCTCATTGAGTAATGTAGTTTATGATTAGTACACTAGCCAGAATATTGCATAGATAGATATTCTAATAGAGCCTCAATTCACTAGCAATGCGGTCTCTGTATTCCAACTTCGGGCCGGAACAACCCAAGCTCTTCAGATAATTAGATGCACAGGTGCGCATCTCGTACAAAAATATGACCATGTGCACTGAATGCTTCAGACCCAGTAACCTATTCCTGTGTGTGCAATATTTAGAACTGTTTCAGATGTGTATGTCTCATGGAACAGCTGTGAAGCGCCTAAAAACGCTGTATCAAACAAATGCATGTTCATTATCATTATTATTAGCTCACCCGAGCCATATGGCTAGGTGAGCTATTGTGATCATGCAGCTGTATCTATTTATCTATCTATCTGTCCACAATTGACTTCAATTGCTACTCCTCCTACAAACTTCGATGGATAAATGTGAAACTTGGTTCATGCTTATAGTCCAGCGAACAAATCCCAGGGGTGGACGATTCCCAAGAGACTTCGAACTGGGGTGTGCATTCATAGGGAGGGTGCGAGTAGGCAAATGGTCAAATCAGAGCTACTTGAACCGTGCTATTGGTCGGCACATAATTTAGGGGCACTCAGTCACTGATGGAAGGTTTTGTCTCTAAGGAACGGATGAGACGTAGGCCCGAGCCATCCCTCCATCTCCATGGAAGGGTTGGTTTAATCTAAATTAAAAAACGAATTGATTTGAATATTCCGAAATGACCAAAAATGAGGCACCTGACAAGCTGCTGACACCAGGTAGACAAGGGAAAGTGAGATGTTAGATCTGCACATTTTCACTTACTCAATTTCAAAAATTGAAAAATCAAGTTGAACTGTTCAATTCAACCTAAATTCACAAATTTCTCAAATTAAAATATGATATTATAATAATGATTTGTTGCAGCAGTCAGCGATGGTGGATCAGCTCCTTCTACCCCTCAGGCAACTGCTGCTCCAACACCAGGGAGGAGAAGCAGTAGGTCACGGAGAAGAAATCAGGTAATCAGAATGTTTCGTACTTCCCGAATATCCATGGAGGAGGGCACACCACTGAAGCCCCATTGACTTATACACTAAACCTCACGCAGATGCAATACTCAATAGGCATAAATGTGCGATACACAAATCTAGAGTGTCTTCACTGCAGGATGGGGTGGTGGTCTACAACGTGGAGAAATCCATGTCATAGACGTCCCCATTGTGAGATCGAAAGCTCTTGATTGCTTCTCTGCCCATTGCTTCTCTGCCCATGGTTGATTGACAGAGCATCATGGTATGACATAATAGTCTGCTTGGGAGGACTTGGGGTGCGGGTACCTGGAGTGAAATTCTCTTTCAAGATCAGTGTGTGAACCACTGCTCTACAACTGGAAACACACCCCTACAATTTTGGACACTTCCGAACAGGGCTGCAAATACTTCTTGATTTTCAGTGGCTACTTTCCTTGATTCAGAGATTTTCAAGGGCTATTTTGCCCCGACAACACATTTTTCCTATGATTTTCAGGGGCTACTTTGTTCATTTCATCACCCACAGCCCCCTGTATTTGCACCCCTTCTTCCAAAGGTAAGTTCAGTAGTTTATCAGTTATTATATAGGTAAATTATCTTCTTGGGACCTGCATTCCAAATGCATAGCCTTCAAGAGCTCTTATTATATAGAATATAAATATGAAATCTTATGATATCCCCCTTTCCCCAATTCAAGAATTTCATGCCCCTAGGGCCTTTATTCCTGAAAAAATAAATACAGTAGGCACTGCCCGCACTGAGAATTATCATTACTATGATTTCATAACAATTTGGTTCCCACAAAGTAAATGAAAACATGCAAATTCTTTGGGCAGATCATTACACAGCAAGACTCTGCAATGTGTAGCTACTGAATGCTCCTTATGCAGAAATTGTATGCCCTGGGGCCTTCATTATTAGAGTAAGTTGTACTTAACTAAGTTGGCACTGGATATTATATTACTAGATATCAGTATTATATTTATGAAAGTCTGGTTTTCAAGAATATAAAATCATGCAACACATCTGTTCACTCAGGATGAACCACAGCAAGACTCCTCTGAGAGTGATCGCAGGCCATCCCACTCAGAGGCAGAGCAACCCTCCGGTGCGGGAGGGGACTCAACAGAGACGCCATCTCGCTCGGAAAGGCATTCGAGGAAGAAAAAGAAAAAGTCTAGTAGGTCCCACCGTGACGACAAGGAGAAGGAAGGGGGCAAGGACATGAAATATGTCATCAGCTCACCATCGCACTCCACCAAGATCACGATCAAGCTCCGTAGGCCGCCTGCGGAGAGCGAAGCTGCAGAACCTCCCACGGAGCCTCCCACAGAGGCCATCCCAGAACGGGAGGTATTCCATGACCAACCCGAGGAAATTCTTCCCCCGCCGAGGATGCTAAGAGAACGGAAGCAGAGTTCTGCATCCGAGGCGAAAACTGTGGAAGGTGATGTCATGAACGAGAAAGCGACGTCAGAGAATCAAGAGGAGCCCCCGATACCAGCGATCAAAATCAAGTTGTCATCAAAAGAGGAGCCTCACAAGGACACAGGAGCCCCGGCAGATGAGGGTAGGTGGATTGAGCTGTGAATACTATCAGTATTTTCCAAAATTTGAAACAAGTGATATGACCGTTGTGTCCTATTGAGGTATCTAAAGAAGGGAACAGAATCACCAACAGATCGAGGTAGGAGGGTTAGGATGGGGGCGTTGGATCCTATTAGTTATTCTATCACTGTACTTCTCAAAGAGCAACAGTAGGCTCCATAGACAGTAAGGGGGGTACGTTTGTAGAGAATGCAAAACCTGGATGTATAGGTCGAAGCCCTACCTTGATACAACCTCCTCATCATGCTCTTTGACAATTCCATCGAGAAGTTGCTGCTAATAGGCACAGATCATACCCAGTCTCCTCCCAGTTCCCTAATAACATCTACTGTTTTATCTGTAATAGGAGCCCCTCCTGTAATAAACGATCACCCCCCTTTCGACCAAAGAATTTGCCAAAAAAGTTGAATCTAGCAAATTTAGTCTGAATTAGCCTAAAATCGTTCTAAATCAGTCAAAAATAGGTCAAAATTAAACGTAAAATTTACCTTTTAGTAGAGGCCCCTCTTGTCAAAATGCAACGCCCCCCTGGGCCTCTATAGATTATACGGTAGGTAGGAAGAGACAAAGTGCCATGCCTGCACTAAAAGAGAAACCTGACCAGGATTCAAGCTCACAACCTTCTGATCACCACTGAGTTCTACCGACTGAGCTAATCCAATCTGATGCCACATGTTGATCACAGAGTGTCACTAGCTAGGGGTGGGTGTCTTCTCGAACGTCGCGTTAAATCACATTCTAGCGCCCCTCTGGAGGTTCGGGTTGAACTTCTATCAGCGATCAGAGTTTTTTGGGAACAAGGGTTCGAAGACCAGGTTTTTCTACCAGATATGCCGTTCATTGTCCGTATCGTTGTAACATTTCTTGCTAAACTGCCACAATTTGTGGGCCAGATCAGACTGCTTTCTGGGCCTGAATTTGTAGGAAGGATGGATGATAATATTTGGGTTAAAAAGTCTGTGGAGATCACTGTAGTCCCTCAGCTTGTCAGGGGGACACCCTGGAAGATCTGAGCCACAGGCCATAATGGCCTTGTGGCTAGTGTTATTGATCAGAATCAGAATTGAGGGTAGTGAAGGAGGGTGTTCCAACAGATATGCCTTGTCTCATGAACATGGACAATTGATGTAAAACTACATGATAACGATGCCACCAGGGCCGTTGCGACCGGGGGTGGTGTGGGGGGTGTCTCACCCCCCAAAAAATCTGACAGTCGGAATTTTTGAAATTCCAGTCGGAATTTTTGATAGCTTAGCCTACCTAGGTTAGCGCATTTTTCCAACTAA
>JAUOBX010204212.1:0-11885 GCA_032360705.1 Eupentacta quinquesemita
AACCTAATTCTAACGCTAAAATTCATGCTTTGAACTACTAATTAGATACATAACTCATTATAATATAATTACTACATGCACTGGAGTTATGCGGTGATCAAAATATTCACCTGGAACCGATACTCAATTAGTGTAGGTACCTGTTCCACAACATTTGGGAAGCCTAATTAAATTTGATAATTAGGCAACTTACTGGTGGAATTTAACGATATTTTTTTCAGTTCCTGAAAGTTAAGACGTGTACCTTCCAGAAGAGTACAAAAACTCAGAACTGATTTTTCTTGCCCATCACAGTTTCTGAACCCCTCCCCCCCCCCTCCCTTAAGCCACCATCCCCCGTGTTACTAAGATGACCTTTAATTACACCATGCCGATTTTGTATTATCCAGGTACCCATACACTTCTTCATTGTGACAAATGTTGAGTTTGCGGAGAATACATAAAAAAGACTGAAATCGAACGATTGAAGGTTTCAATCGTTGGCCTATATTGATACAGCGCGTTATGTTTCCTATGGAAGCAAGCACAAAATTGACTATAGTAACCATGGGCTGTTTTGCAAGTGTCCTCTATACGATCCATGGGGTTCAGTACGATCATGATCATGCCCCCTTCAAGCCCGTCACAATGACATGACCATAAAATAGTTAGGCAGATAAATATACCAAAACTATTTGAGGGGATTCGGTTTCTATGTGATACTAAAGATGTTCATGAACTGTTGACCTATACGAACTGAATAATATAATTGTACCAATACAGTTTGAGGGGATTCAGTTTCTTGGTGATACTAAATATGTTCATGCCATGAACTGCGCGGAACTAGTTGACCTATACAAACAAGATATTCCAATGGATCAATCGTAGGATTATCTGTGAGTGAAATGCAGCCTAGTGCCGTTTAATTTGATCTTTCTGGATGTCTGTTGATTTCATTACTGGTTATATTTTCCAATCACTAATACCTCTATTCCCTTCTAACTGCATCGTATCGCTGTCACAATTTGTTCACGTCGCTGATGTCACATCAGTTATGAATGTCTGTTTTGTATTTCATTGCAGTGTTATGTTACGGATCTGACTGCCCCAGTACACCTGGTACATGTTTCATCAACGGACAGTCGGCCACCTGTAACATCAGAGGAGGAAATAGCGGAACAACGGACTTTATAAGTGCGTTATTCCATAACACACCTCCGTGTTTTTCCACTTCGTCTATATTTTTTCATTCCTTGACGAAGTCCAAGGTATATTTGCAGTCATGACAGTTTGTGTGTGTGTGTGCGTGTATGTGTGTGTGTGTATCGTAGCCCATGTGTGTGTGTATGTGATGCCTGGCTTGTAACACGACAACTCGACCCCACTCAGGTGGATCCAGCTCATTCTTGGTATATGAGTTCCCCATGATGAACACATGTTCCCCATTGTTCTGGGATCAGGTCGTAGGTCATCTGAGGTCAACAGAGGTTAATACGATAAGTCCAGAAAACTTGGTTCGATCAGGCTGTATTTTTGCATGTTACTAGTTTATTTTTATACACTTTTTTTTAGTGTAGACTGGATGTTTTTTGGCGGAAAATGTTGGCTCTTTGAGACGATGACTCGACCCGTAGGTGGATCACGCTCATCCTCTGTATGTTTCTCCCGCATCATAGGTACATGGTCCCCAATGTTTTGGGATCAGATCAGGGGTCATCCGACTTCAGGTGAAAATGTGGAAATCTTGTTAACACGATAAGTCCAGAATGCTTGGTCTGACCAGGCTGGGACCCTATCGTTTTCGGTTCTTACACTTGTAGACAATAACATAGTCAAAGATTGGTTGAAATTACATAATTTCCAACTAGTCATGGCATATTGAAAATACCCTGTAACGGTGATTGAATGTGTGAAATTTCGTCTTATTCCGAACGTTTAATTAGGTTTAGCCGCTGTGAACATGCGTATTTACAACCGTGAACTGGCCTATTATATAGATAGCTCACATATAAATGAGAGTAATACCGGCATTGGAAAATACAGACGTAGTGAACGCTGTACGTGAAGAATGCCGCCCTTATTTGAAAAGCAGTAATCGTGACCGGAAAATCGGCACCCGGACAATTCTCATCCGGACAATTCCCACTCAGCAAAATCGCTTATTAGTGTTAGTGTTAGGGTCTAACTTTAGAGTCACGATTTGGGTGGCAATTTTCCGAGTGGGAGTTGTCCGGCAACCGCAGTAATAGTTGTGTACTTTCACCACTACTGAGGGAAGGTCTTAGTTCGAGCAACAACCAGATGAGTCAAATCACCTGTAGTCATGCTGCTTGATCGATTGAATAGTTATGTCTTATCCTAAATTATCAAGTATAAGCCCAACAAAATGTTCAAGATAATACTCTGCCAACGGAACTGTTGAGCATATTAGGAAGTAGGATATTATGGTACCATAACTCATTTGATGATCGTTTCCATGATCTTGGGAATATTCATATTCTGTACCTATACTTGGCATTCCATACAAACCTCCAGACGGTATACCACTTCTAGGAAATATTCGTTTTTGTATAGAACTACGGATTTCACACCGGTTGTATAGATCCGGGGGTGGTCCACTTGATTGGTCGAAAATTATGTATCGGCCGCTTAGGTTTACTTCTTTTTTTACGAGCATGGCATGTGAATTATCTTATTATATTTCAAATGATATCCTAAATTCAGCTAATTGTGGAAGTTGACGATACTCCTGTCGTTCATTTTCAGGTGTCTGCGAGGGTAACGCATGTTCCAATCTGCTTCCGTGTTCCTTGACTGGTGGTTTCTATTCTTGCAACTGCCCAAATGGATACAGTGGGATTATCTGCACGAATGGTTTGGTTTTTATTTTTCGTTCTCAAAGACAAGTGTTTCCTTCTCTGGTGTTGGTCCTATAAGACAATCCATGGTTATCGCTGCGCATGCTTACAGCGGTTGAACCTAAAAAAGCGTTCGGGTACAAACGAAATTTTGCACACATGCCTATTGTTATACGGGGTATTTTTAAACTGCCTCAACTCGTTGGAAATTATACAATTTCACCCACTATTCGACTATGTTATCGTCCCGTGTGGGGGATGTCAGTGATGTTTTGTGCTCAGAGGATTCATAATGTTATAGAGGCGAGTTCCGGAAGATTGAGATGAATGGCTATACCTTGATGGGTTGAGCTGTTCAGCGTGATACTCATTCTATTGGGCGGTTTGTGAAGGAATGAAACTGGTGATTCGGTGAGCAGTTTGGAGATCGCTCCATCTCTGACACGGTTAGTAGTCAAAAAGAGATCATTATTCGTTACCGGCTTATATCTACGTTCAACACGAGCATGGTTATCTGGTGGCGTTCCGAACCCGTATTGAATCAAATCGACTTGTCCCAGTGCCGTTAATCATATTCCAGCGGCGCGTTAAGCGTCTGAGAACATGATGATTTTGGGGTGTAGCCTATGCCGCCGTCCCCGCCGCCGTCCCCGCCGCCGGTAACTTTAGGCAAACGTTTGAGTTGTCTGCCCTTATACAATATCAGATGGGTTCGGAAGTGGGGCTTCCTACATGACTGCTGCCCTCTATTTTGCAGGTTTTTTGCGAAATAATCAAGTTTGTCTGATTAACACGAAACTTATCGAGTGGGAACTTCAGTTGGTCTCGAAAAATTCCAAGGTCACGGAAGGTCAAATCTGCGTGATCTATGCGCTTTTCAAAACTTTGTCAGATTTGAACTGAACTGCCCAAATTGCCCATATCACTGTAACCCATTTCCTAGTTCAATGGTTCCTACCCATAGCGCTTCCGTGACCCAAACCGCATTTGTGATGGCTTAATAGGGGATTTAGACATTCCTTGTCTACTGTTTGTTGTGTAACGTCATATATATTCGTATTATTATATTCCACTATGTGATACTACCTAAACAGGCCAGCTGAACACTCAATATTTTTCATCCCCAGCTTCTGAAAAACATGGCAGTCATTCCAATGTCGCCGGAGGTCAAATTTTCGCAATTTATCGGATTTTCCGGTCTGATTTGAATAAAACTTGGTGGATGTGGACTTTAGCTAGTCCTGAAAAACATTACAGTCACCTCAAGGTCACTGGAGGTCAAACGTGCATACTTTATGACATTTTCCTAACTCTGTCGGATCCGAACAGAACCATGTGGATGTGTACTATAGTTTGTTGTGAACAACATTTAGGTAATTTAAAGGTAATCGAAGTCAATCGACAATAATTATGCTATTTGTCCAGTCAATATTCCTAACATAAGCAGGAATATACACATGGGCGGTTAGCCTGCACATGTCTATATATGTTTAATATTATAACGGGGCGTGTTTTTCATCTTTTCAGCCAACTGTAATACCGGCAATCCATGTTCCAACAGGGGGACGTGTATGGATAACGGGGATCAAGACTACTGCAACTGTTTTCCAGGTTACACCGGAATATTCTGTCAAACAGGTTGGGCTTCATTCATGGATCAATATGAACAATATTTTGTCGTCTCCTGCAAAATGCATTCAATATATCGAACATATTCTCCCCAGTGATGCAGGGCTCGTTCTCATTTGAAACTGCTCCTATTTTAAACTGCTCCTATAATTTCAATCGGCACTCGACAAGACGATCGGATAGCTTATGGTGAGCGATTCATCTCATAATTGGTCTGTTCCTTTTGAAGTCCCGTTGATTCGAATTGGAGGGTTGAGGTGGCTAGTTGCCCTTCGTAGACATATGTTAGCATGCACGAAATGTTATATTACCTCACATGATCCGCAGCGGTGAATGTACACTCGAGCGGTACTCTTTACATTGCAACCATGAGCGTGGGTGCCAATGCAGTTATGTTGCCCTCTATTACGACTGATTCATGCACATCGCATCCGACACGTTGGTGGAGCCTTCGTCTCACATTCTGACATTTCTTAACATGGCAAATAAATTGTTTTGCGATCAACATTCATGATCAGGATCTGAATACTCCCTCAGAACCAAGAGTTTCTGGAACTAGGGTTTGAAGCCATGAGTTGCGCCTTGATCAATGGGAGTTATATGGGTGGTGCAATGGTTGGACGGATGATGTCCTTCAGGTACGAAGTACTTAGCCATGGTGCATTCAGTAATGATAATTGTTCAGCACTGGAAGGAGGTTGTATAGTTGCCAATTGTTGTAGTTTTTTCTGGATTGCCATGTTGCGAAGATTGGGCGAGGTGATTTCAATATATCACTGCAGATAGGCTAATACTATATTATGTTGCTGTAATTTATAAGCGTGGTAGGAGGAATAACTGTTGAAGAAGATAGATACATTACCCATAGAGGGGTAGTGCAGCCAGGGCAGTTCCCAGCATTCCAAGGAAACAAAGCCGCATGATTTCTCCATGATAACATTTCAGAAACCCAGGCCTAAATGTTGGCCTATTCTATGTGCCACAACCACTTACGCTAAGCAAGCTAAAAAAAGGGATATCTCCCGTGTATGAAGATAACACGGCACTATTTTTGGCATATTCCAGGACTTTCTCAAATTCTTTTACAGGCTATCTTCTGGATAAATGCACGTCACCACAGCATGACAGCGCTTGCTGGTACTACTAACTTGATACCAAACTCATTACTTAGTTAGGCCTAGGCTTCCTGGCCTAGCTAAGTTACGTATCTGCGTACTGAGATGTTCGTCAGACTCTGAGTATAGGCTAGGCCTAACTTCTTGGGTTTCTATGCACACTGTGCGTGAACAGGCATATTCCACCGCTACGTGTTACGACGAGGCAAATCGTGAATACGAGGAAATAATTCTTATTCCACCGCTTCTTAACATTCGAAAGGCCTTGGCTAATCCGCTGTGGACTGACGACTGATCTCCTAGAATTATCCCGCAATTCTAGACCTTGTGGGCATGGCCGTTTGGAAGGTCTGAAATTCCGACCGGAGACAAGTAATTTCCAACTGGGGGCGGTGCGTGATATGGGTGACATGGGGGAGGGGTCTAAGCGAAGGGGTGAGGGGGGAAAATTTACAATTTTCGAGTGGCCTTAGGTGCAATCTAGCACATCTAAGCAGCCAGCTCGTTCCCGAAAAGTATTGACATCCCACAAGGAACAGGTTATATGATGATATATTTTTTTGGGAAATGGGAGGGGGGGGGGGCAAGCCCCCGGATGCTCCGCGATCCCAGAGCTTTCTGGGGCCTGTGATGCACTCGAAATTGATGCATTTTGATGGCAGTTGTAACCAGGAAATTTTCAAAAAAAACGAGACCTCACTCGGGAATATTAGCCTATGTGTCCCAGATCAATGATTTGTTTCCCTCTCCTTCTGAATTTGTTATATTATTGTCTATCTTCCAGCACTATTGTTGGGACTACAAAGCTGTCACAACGATCTCCAGCGGCCTCTATTTATTCTCACGTATTTGTCACTAAAAACTAGGTCCCTATTGTGTTGCAGTATTTGTTCATAGTATGGAACTTGTAGTGGGCTACTCCAAACAATAACAACAATAACTCGCGTGGGCAGTGCAACCAACATACATGAACAGTTCACACGTTCATCCAATCACTAGCCAATCAGAGCAGTGGTCTCCACAGTAGCGATAGGTTTATGGGGGAGATACTGGGGCAACGCAGTGCAGTGGTAATATAGTCACGTTGATGGAGACTACAGGCGACACTGTGATGACTATAATAGGGACAAATACTACGACACAAATGATAAATTATTGATCATATGTTTTTATCTGAAGTGTCAATGTATCGTAAGTGTTCATTTTCTCCTCTCCAGTCATGCTCACAACTGAGGGAGGGGGCATCAGGGGGAAATATTAAAGATGGGGAACTCCCCCACATGCCCCCCCCCCCTCCCCCGTAGTTCCTTCTTCTGAATGTTCCGACTAGGAAAGGTTAGACAAAAGGAAGGTCGAAGCATAGGGCTGTAACCCTGCTGATAGCCTACTGCTGAATAGGAACATAGCCTGTTACTGTGTGAAAGCAAACGAAACTGAGGAACTCCTGTTTACAAACCGACTCGATTTCCAACTGATACGGCTATATGAGTGTTGAATTAGTCACAGGCTATATAGTGGAGTTACTACATGTGTTGAGTGTTGGATGGCAGTGGCACACACACATCACACATGCACTGTAAGCCTATGCTATAGTACATACGACTTACAGTCTGCATTCGTTCAAACAACAGGTAGTCACGGCGCGAGAAGCGCGCTAAATTTTGGGGTATTTTCACGGCTCATTGGATAATTTATCGGCAGTCTTATTGTTTACCGTATTTATGTCACTTAATTGAGTCGAAAATATTGCCAGTTCAATAGTCAGTTGAAAAAATGCGCTATTCTAGGTAGGCTAAGCTTTCAAAAATCCCGACTGGAATTTCAAAAATTCCGACTGTCCGAATTTGTTTTGGGAGGGGGGGTGAGACACCCCCACCCACCGGTCGCAATGGCCATGCTTTTGGGTCGTTTTGGCGAGTTTTACCTCCTATTTTATTATTGGAGTTCTCCTATAACAACGCCTCTAATCTGTCCTTCCTCTGATCGCAACGATCACTGGGGCGGCGATCACTGGGAGTGGCATTCATAGTCGTCTTACACTTTAAGCCGAGCAGACCCAACAAGGACTAGTGCAATTCGGGCCATAAGTCAGTTTGAGCAAGTCGGTTTTGTTGTTGTTTCCGTCAATATGACCTCGAGTCGTTGGTTTTGTGACGTCATGACAATTACGTCATTGCGATAAAATGCAGATTTTCCGCCCGGAATAATGCTTACAATGATTACAAGGTAATTCATGCGTTCAAACGCCAATAGGGCGGCTGTAACACAGATAATTAGACGTTTTACGCAATTACTGTAAATGCGCCAATGAAACTTATTGATGTGTTCCATTAGAGCTTTCGTCGTTTATTGCTACCTTACGATGGATTCCGATAACTTTGCGTCCAGAGGAGCAAAACATTTAGAATTCAATTATGGTGACTGCTATCAACCGATCAATAAGATAGCCAATACTTACCAGGTGAACGTAACCATTCAACCCAATTTATTTATGTCCTTGATGTCCATTTAGGTTGCGATGTGTTTTCTCCTTCCTGTGTGCTCGTGTCTCTACGACAGAAAGTGCAAAGTTCTCTTCACAAATATGCAGCTGCTCATACAGTGTGCTTCCCCAGATGGGGCAACTTGCAGCGAAATCCTCCAGGAGTGGGTGCTAATGTCGAGCGCTTACATATCCCTCTTGCACACATCATTGTACGGCGGCTTGGGGGTCCAATATTTCTCTGGCATGTCGCGAGCTCCCAGTCTTTTGAGATTATGCAGTCTTCCATGCGGCAAACGTGACCCAGCCAACGCAGTTACCGTTTTCTCGACTGGGTGTACATCGTGGAGAGGCTCGCCCGAGTAAAGACCTCAGTATTGGTCATCTACTATGGGATGCTACCTAAACAGCCTGAACACTCAATATTTTCCATCCCCAGTTCCTGAAAGACATGACAGTCATTCCAAGGTCGCCGGAGGTCAAATTTGCGCAATTTATGTGATTTGCCTGTGTCCGATTTGAATAAAACTTGGTGGATGTGGACATTAGTTGGTCCTGAAAAACATGACAGTGATTTCAAGATCACTGGAGGTTAAACCTGCATATTTTATGCGATTTTCCCAACTCTGTCGGATTCGAACATAACTATGGGGATGTGGACCATAGTTTGTTGTTTAGGTACTTCAAAGGTCATCGAGGTCAAATCGACAAGAACTATGCAATTTGTCTAGTCAATATTCATAACATAAGAGGGGATATACATGTGGGCGGTTTATCAGCACATGTCTAGTTTAATATATACCGTGAAGTTTTTCTCATCTTTCCAGTCAACTGTAATACAGGCAGCAGTCCATGTTCAAGCAGTGGATCGTGTCTGGACAACGGGGATCAGGACTACTGCAACTGTTTTCCAGGTTACGCCGGAACTTTCTGTCAAACAGGTTTGGCCTCATTCATGGAGCAGAATGAGAGAGCAACAATATTCTGTTATCTCCTGCAATTATAGCAAACATATTCTTCCCAATTAGTCTCCTTCAGAACTGACTAAGGGGTTGACATGGCTATATAATGACTATAATCTAAATAATTATCGACGAGACGATCAAATAGCTCATGGTAAGCGAATCCTCGCAGACTGTTATGAGCATGGGTCGATACCATAATAATGGTCTGTTGCGTGTCTGTCCCGTTGATTGGAATTGAAGGGGTGATGTAGCGAGGAACCTTCCAGAGGCATGTCCTAGCATGGGGAAATGTTATTCTCCCGCATACGATTCACTGCGGTGAATGTACACTCGAGCACATGGACAAACTTGAGAAGTAGGTATCCTATATTTCTCGATAAAACGTGTTAGAAAGTCATTTACAGACCACATAGGTTACACGCAACCACGAGTATTAATAGTCAGGCAATTGTGCTAATGGTACTCTGTACACTGCAACCATGAAAGTTGGTGCCAATGCAATGATGCTACACTCTATTATGAATAATTTATGCGCATCGCTCCTGCCATGGTATCACAATCTGTTATTTCTGAAGATGGCAATGAGTCGTTTTGTTATCAACATTCATGATCAGGATCTGAATACTCTAGCGGAGCAAAATATTCATATTTGAGCTATGACGACTGATGTCAACCAATTACTAAGAGTACCAATGAAGAACTAAGGTGAATAACGTTTAAACAGAGGGAATGACTCTATCGGGATGTTGTTGGCTGAAGGTTGCGATGAATCATGGGAATTTCCTGTTGTCTACGAGCCAGCTGTGTGTATGTAAGACGTGTTTCTCAATTGTAAATCTACTAGTAGTTATATAGCAAATAACCGTGTCGGGAATGGAAGCGTGTCCAGCATACGTTTTCACGTGTCCGGAACGTCCGGAGGAGTGACTCTCCAGGGGGCTGTTGGAGTGTGAGGGAGGTAGTACCACGGTACTATTTTTTCCCACTCCTGATGTGAGTAATCGAGATAATGTAACTCACAACTCACAACTGTTCGATACCCTGACCAAAAGAGTCACTATAACATGATGCTATTCATTGTGGTACAGAGGATATTTTATAATAGTATTCCTCTGTCTCTATAGTTCAGCCTTCTGCATGCTAAACCTTTTGTTCCATCGGACTAATCGGAGGCACATGTTCTATAGTTACTAATCAGCGGAGATATTCCTGTCTTTCCGGATATGCTGGGGCTACGTGTGCACCAGGTTTGATTCCAAATAGTCCTTCGACCCCCGACCTGGACTCTATGTGTTGGCACGAGAGTCGGGGACAATCTTTTATCCGATGTAATTCCGGAATTGTCCTAATCACGTCAAGTTCACATCCACTGTTGCATTTCTTGTGCGAAAGATGTTAGGCCGGTTGAATGGCGGGCCCGTAGGCAATACTCCAGTACATATGTCTCTTCTAGCTTTGGACACTATATTCAAGAGGACAACTCAATATCATATTTTCATTCCCATACTACACGGAGTGACAGCACCTAACCAGATGGTGAATAAGAGGGCAAACATATGTACAGCGATTTACGTATTCCAACATGGGATACAGACGGACTGAAGCATCCCGATTTGTTGGCGGATTGTTACACGCATGGGCACAGTACAGCTCAATTTAATTCGCTAAGTCGGGGAGCTTAGGGGATGGTTGGCGCACTTTGTTCCAAAAGCACGAAAATGTGTACAGGTGTTGTCTATACCATACTCTTTCTATTTCAGCCGAGCGCCAAATTTCTTTTTCAATAGCGCCGCCGTATTGTGAGAAATTCAAAATGGCCGCCACTGAAAAATATGATTAACTGTAAAAGCGGTTCAGACGTTTGAAATGAAACATTTTAGGGATTTCCTGTGTCGCAGATCATGAATAACATGCTAATTCATTGATTCAATGGCAATTTAGCCCTTTACAGTCTGTATAAACAATAAAAAAACTCTTTTTTTTCAAAATCATCGCCAATTGGAAATACAATTATTATTATGAAAGGGATTTCCCCCCTTAAGTTTCTGTATTTGTGTTAACACAGGTAACATACCACGACCCCTAGGGTATTTCATACATTTATTGTCAATTTATTCCTGTAGAGTAACCTCGGACCATTTTTCGACATAAAATCGAATGGCACCCTATTTTGTTGGAGAGCCTATATAAACGCGACTCTTGACTGTTGACTTTCTTCCAAGAGCATCAAATTTCGTCCAGTTGTCAGTTATATCATACAATTTTGGTTTTTGATGTCAATATAATCATTTAGAGTCATGACAGAGTTATTCAATGGAATATCCAAAATGGCTGCCACTAGAAGTATAGCTCTGAGAGGCTGAAACGCCAATCATGCCAGGATTCAGGGGTTTACTGGGTCGCTAGAATATATATATATATAGATATAATATTACATCAGTGGTTCAGTGGCATGAATGTTCATTGCAAATTTTTATAGTGAGAATTGGGCAATTTGACTACAAATCGTTATTCTCTGTTTATGAACATATTTTTGTAATCGTTCATATGGTCGATGGAGTTCAATATAACGGAAACATCCATTGTATATACTGGCGATCGGAAGAACTCAATTATAAGCATCAAAACATGTGACATATTGTATTTGCAGCGATCCCGATAAGCTAGGAGTTGTTGATCTGGATCTAGATCAATTACAGTTTTTTATTAAACCAGAAAGCCACGAAGGCTTAGTGATTCCTTGACTGCATTTGACTTACTAAGTAAAAGCTTCATCTATTTGAGTGGGGTCGCATGTTACTAAAGCGGACCAAGCATTCTGGACTTGTTGTTAACAAGGTTTCAGAGTTGTGACCGT
>JAUOBX010204323.1:0-18020 GCA_032360705.1 Eupentacta quinquesemita
AACAGTCAGTAATAACTGATGTTGGTTAGGGAGCACGCATCAGTTCTTACTGATGGGGCTATGAACATCGGTTGCATTGGTACCTTTCTCGCAAGAATCGGATAAACCATTGTGGAGAAACCTGCCTTCGAAATGTTGTGTCTGGATAGAACATCTCCCAAAATGAGTAAAGAGGCTATGCTGGGCGATGACGTCAGCGGTTGGAAACGATTTTGTGAACAGTAGACTGGATCAAGTGCGCACTGTGTAATCTCTATGGAAAACAATTTGAGAACTACCATAATTTTGAATCGGTATGAATTGACCTGTAAAACTGAGACCCGAAAACTGAGACCTGTCGGCTAAAACTAGGACCTGTTGAACCAATACCTGTAAAACTTAGACCCAATACGAAGACCAGTAAAACCAAGACCTGGTAATAACTTTGGTCATTAGTTCCGTGCGCATACAGACACATACAAACAGACAATGAATAGTAAATAAAGACGCCAAGGCTGCAAATGCAATATATTCATCGATGCAGAATACTGAATAGGAACAATTTGGTATTGCTCCCTCACAGTGTTAGAGCCTGATTGTCACAGCCGCGATAGACGTCCGACCTTGAAATATATTGGAGCCCGATACTGGAAGTATATTTTCCAAACACCGGAATCGAGATGTCATAAAACAAATTTGTTAATAACCCGTAAACAATATTGAGTGTCTGGCCATCTGCCAAGTATCATCAACATTTTCTCTAGAGACGCTAAAATATCGTCGAATCATTAGCTACTTCCTTCGCGTCATATGCCTGAGAGTGAAACAAACTGTGACTAATTAGGAAAACAGTATGCCGAGACAGCTTCAATGCTGCGTTGAAACATCAGCGAGTACACAAACTGGAAGGTCGTAAGTCATCATTCGTTGATGAGGCGTCCTAGGGCAGTGATTACGCGTGATACTAAAACGTATACTCCTGGGATAGGGGTGAATTACACAAAACAACGTCAACAGCACGACTAAATCCTATGTTCCGCTCAGAGAGCTCAAATGGCGTTTATTGGATTGTGATTTATTCCAATCATGATCAACCAAGATCGCTACAATGATTTGATATAAATAACTCATTTTAGGTATGAGGCATTTATTCGCTGGCATCTTGATAGAAACTGCCGTCCTTCATCCTGAAGTTTGCTACTTCTCATGAGAAGCGTCACAATCTGTAATGTGATATCACGGATGCGGAGTATACACAAAAGTCAATAGCATCATAAGAATGTGAGCTGTCGAAACTCATCACGGCGTTGTGAAACTGCTGAATAAGAATTAGTACTGGCATCACAGCCATGATTCATGTTGCATTTTTGCGTGTGGAATAAATCAACACACATAAATACATGTGACACCCTTCGAACTGTTATACCTTCGAATTTATAATATAGTGGTTGAGGCCAACCATATAAAGAGACGATATTGTTCTGAAGTGCACATTAGCCTTCAATTTGCCAACGTCCAATTTGTATCAAATGGCATATACTATTGTACTATCAACACGTGAAGTAAGAGAATATATTGAATTGGCACTTAGCGACTAGTTGGCCGTTGTGAGCCATGTGTATAATATGACGGATATAGATCGATTCCTAAGGGTCCCGATGGTCAATGCCAACTCCAAGTAATTCGAGTATACAGTTTGAAGACTGAGAGAGTCGAGCTCTGGTATTTTGTTCCACGCTTCGTTGGTATAGAATAGTGCGCTTAATTTAATGACGTTCTCAAACGATTGCAACAATTTCCTGGACTCAGATATTGACATCATTGCCCTCATTCGTAAAAAATATACCACATGTGACAACTATTACTGAGGTGCAATTCAGAACCACAATATGAAAAAATTGAGTAATTGGGAGCTTTAGTTATTTCCCTATATCAAAGGCAAACGCTAATATTAGTACTTCAGGATAGGTCAGTATTTCGACAAGAAAGGAGTCACCCCATATCAGAGATTCGTGGTAGGTCCAATAAACACGATATCACCATGCCCCTTTTGGGAGTGACAACAAGGTGTTCACACGAGGATGCCTACTCCAAGCCTAATGTGGAGTATATACATATGTTGGGTATTGTACGACTCTCTAGGTACTGTTCCCACTCTACGGTGAGCGTGCCTTTTCTGTTTTGCGCCAAGGCTGTAGAATTGCTCACCCCGGTGTATCAAAGATGCAAATACTCTTGCCAAATGAAAATAAAACTTTGGAGACATACATTGTTTCTGATCCCACCCAGTACTGTTCCATGTTTCCGGTTGCTGTTTGACACAATGTATATCTGTATAGGCCACGTATGTGGCTGAATATTTAGTAGTTTAACTAATATATCGGTTTTGATTATTTCGTTATGTGCCTATTCAGTGCATCAGTTGTCACTTGGAATGCTCTATAGTTTTAGAATTTCACTATTGACTCTGAAATGTTACACCCTGGTGTAGGGGAAATCTGGGACAAATGTAACACGGGTCAATTGTAACAAAAGTAGCTACACCGTCTTACAACTGCGTCACCCGCCAAATCCTTTCAAGGTACGAAGGGATCACGTGTGCGATTTCACAACACATAGTGGTCGGAACGACTCAGCCTGAGGCAAAACATTCGGAAGAACGTTTTCAGTCCAAGTGAGTAGAAATTCATGTTATGAAAACTTTTCGGTCTACAGTCCAAGGATAGGGTTGATGAACTGGTTTGCCTTCCCGGCCTAATATAGTAATATATAGAGGTTATCCATGTTACCGAATAATGTTTGACAGAGCCCAATCTTTTCGAGTATAGCACATAACTCTGTAGCCCATTGTATGTGGGGTCAATTGTAACGGGGTGTGACATTTGGCTTCCGCTCTGACTCCTAATCATGCATAGTTGATGGTGTCCTGCGGGAATATTTACCACAAGCTGGTTTAATCATAACTTCGGTAATAATGCCATTTACGAAACAGTTGATATTTCTGCTAAGAGTTTGGAGACCGTGCAAAATTGTGCCTGGTGTATGTGTATGTATTTTTTTATATCGTCACCCTATATCCACAATAGTATGGACTTCTTAGTCAGGAATGTATACAAATGTAATAATGTGGACCTGATCAGTGTCTGAAGTTTAGAAATCAAACGCCAAGCGAGAATAATTTGAGATGTTCTAGCAGCCTCGTTCTGGTAAAACTGAGAATCAGTTCAAATACATTTTTCTCCTGACAGTCATTCTGTGAGTGAGGGGTACGAATAGAATATGACTTACTTGGAAAATGTTGTCGGAGTAATTCCTTCAAATGATTGCAGGTTATCGATATATTATTCGTAGTTTGTAAGTGCTTGTTATTTCGACAGTCAACGATAATGTTATGCGATTTTCGATATCGTGGCATTCTGCAACACGTCTCTTGATTCAGTCGTGAGGGAATAGATGATGTTATGGTTATGAAGGTCGATACTTATTACGAACATAACTGGGAATCCTAATATAATAATGGGCACTTAAGCGCCCCGAAACACACAGAGAGTAAGTGGATGCAGTTATCGCGAGCTGTATAGATAGATATATAAATATATGAACCGTTAATGCATCCGATTGGGAAATTACATGCTTGCAGATATATTAATATGATAAGATTCACAAGGTAGGAATAATTAGAGACATAAGATCACAAAAATGATAGGAACAATCATAACAATCGACAAGGACAAGAACAGTAAGTTCCTAATGAATATGGACATAAGATTACTGAAACAATGGAACACAATAGAACAATGGACACTGACAAAGTTCAATTACACAATGCAACACAGAATGACAAGGAATGGAATTTGATAAGACATCGGAAGGAGTAAAAAGTATAAACAATGGTACATGGAGTAAAATGAAGGCATGATATTACGATTTAACATGTTACCATGTTACTCATGTTAACATGTTACTCATGGGTGCCCATTGTGTCCCCTATTCCGGGAGAAATAATAATGCTCAAGCAAACCCATCAACTCCCACGCCCTCTCCGTATACATCCACGAATTGAACCTTCAGGCATAATAGCACGAAAAACATCATTCAATAACTAGACAAAAGCGTAAGTACGTTAGTTTACGGTTGCATAATACGAGGTATGCTGATGATCAATGGCAAGGGTCACTTGGGAGCGCACAGACACTGGACTGCACGACCAGTTTAAGCAGAAATAGAAATATCGTTCAGTTTACGGCAGGGCAATTTTTCGACACTCCTCTGCAATAAATTATAAATCTTATCACCACACGATATCAATCATATTCCCCCCACATGATAGGACAATAACAGTCGAAGTCGCGGATTTAGGGAAATTATATAATTTCCAATGAGTGATGGCAGCTTGAAAATACCTCGTGACAAAGGTCTCTGTGTAAAATTGACTTTCCACTAGGTTCAGCTGCTGTGAACATGCGTAGTGATAACCGTGAACTGGCTCATACTATCAATTGAACCGAGTTGAGTTGAGTTTCAAAGTATAACTACATACATTATAATCCACAGACTAATAAATTTGATTCAACTCGGAAGTTGCCAACAAAATGAAAATAAATGTGCCTTGGGTTTGACAGCATTTTCGCTGTCATGTTGGAACATGAGTTGCCCGGCAGGGTTGGACTGAGATATCCGAGCAAAGTAATTAATTCGTCCCCGGTTTTGGCGACGTCGTTAAATAGGTCAGCTTATGACAGATCGATCAACTTAACAATATGGGCAAGCTCCATGGATTATGTTATCCCTTTAGCGTTAGATCTATTGCCATGATAATTGGGTGGACTAGAGATGGGCGATGTGAATAAACACAGTGCTGTTCTACTGATAGCAGAACGGTAATCAACGTTGAGGAAGTTTACCAAACCGATTTGGCTGTGCGCCTTTGATTCCAGGAAAATGGCTACATTTACGTAGGGGGAAGGGTGGATGTCGAAAATTTTATTTATTATATTTCATGTAGAATACAGGCAAGTTCCAGCGTCTGCACTGTATTCAATAATTCGTAAATTATTGGGTGGATAGCGGCAACAAATTCTGAAGTGTCCCCTCGCTTATCACAGGAAACGATTCATGCGAGGGATGTGTTTTGCTGGTGAAAGTATATTGTTTCACCAGTATTGTTTGACCAGTTTGGTTGTATACGTACCGGGATGGCAAGAAGGGATAAGTTAATATCTTGCACGATGCGCATGTCATGAACTTCAATGTCATTTAACTCATATAGCATCGGACGGTCGGAGTGGAATATTTAGTTATTCCTAATCTACAGTGAAAGCCCATTCACCTCAAATTTTAGCCAATATTTTACATACAATACATACTTGATTGTTAAAGACGTTCACGAAATTGCCACCAGCTCATATATATATGTTCAAGGCAGGTGCACGCTCAGTTGATCAATCATCTTCTTATCCCACACTATCTAAAATAGATCAAAATGGTTAACTGGAACAACAGGTTCCATTGGGTCTCTAAAGGCCTCTCTGAATCTAATCGGTCACACAAACTGCACTGAGGTTTCATGTGATTTCTCACAGGAGGAGAGAGGGTGTATTCTGCTGGTGAGGCTTGTATGCCTAAAATTCAGTTGGCTTTATCAGACACCGTGGACAACGAGGCTATACGGTATGGCGAAGGGAGATATATTTAACGAGTGAAGAAGGTAGGCCTACGCAGTGCATCGCAATAATTTAAACGGGTGAGTCCAACGCTATCAGTATTACTGATAGTGGGATAACCCTTTAGGATACCCTTAGATTAACGGAACCTATAATTACGCACGCAACGCGACTCGCATCCCAGAGAAATGTTCTCCCATCCTCTAACGATTATTCGAGCAGTGTTGTCATATATCAATCGAACGCAAAGATTTGCAAGTCGTCCTGACAGCGCCACTAGAGGGATGGAAGTTTTTTTTTAAATGTGGGCTGTCAATAATTTAACCTCCCCTGGGGAAGCCCAAACAATTTGAGGTTGATATATAGGCTAAAATCTTCGCCAAAAATACATGGGACACTCCTCCCCCATTCAATGTTGGTATTTGACAACGCGTTTGTTGGGCGCAACATCGGAGGGGTTGTGGACGTTTCAGTTTCGCGATTTTCACACTGCGACGGGTCTGTAGTGTCCCATCATTCCCGGTGACCAATTGTGAATTATATGACCCTGGTAACAAAAGTGTGTTCGACGAAGAATCGATATGATTGGAACGATAGACCAACGGTATACCACTATAAATCACTGTTATAATATGTCCTAGGGACTATTGAGCACTCTAAATATGTGATGCTGAGGGGTCTATATTGTGTTAATCTCGCATGACTGTCACATCAAGATTTATATGACATAGGATTCACTCGGTCAACCATCATTGGATAATAATAGATATTGATATCTTCAGACTTTATACTTATCAATGGTCGACCAAGTACTCTTTTGAATTAGTGTGTGCCGTCGATTGTCGACCGTGTCAGGTAAAAAAAACGGTGTTTACCGTGGCAGCATGACACTTGCTGATCTTGTTTAGTCAAGCTTAAGTTCATGTTACGTCTACACATGTAGAACATTCCAAATACTAGCTAGAGCGCCTCATATACCACACGGAGTCATTAGAGGATGACTGCACGTTCTGTTGTGCTTAACAAGTTCTGTGATGTAACAAGTTCTGAGGCCCGATTTTTATGTCCTCGAGGTCAAGGTCTGAGCGTATTTTTATGGTCATTGCGGCCAGTCTTCAAAGGAAGCTGGTCACGAGCGAAAAGTTTACGACTAGTTTACGATCAGGAGTAGCGGCTTGTGGTGAATAACCCTGCGGTTTCACGGCATTTCCCCATTCGACTTTCCTCTGTGTAAAACGTCTAGGCATGGTGTTCTCGCGTGACTTAGCGACTTCAAATTAACATTATTCCACATTTTGAGAGCATATGGTCAGTTCTAGGCGTGACAAAGGAATGAATATTGTGGTGCTATTGGACAATAATAATTCGGGACGTAATAAAAAAATGATACGAATGTTGCTACGTAATGGATACCAGTCTTCGTCCTAGTTCTGCCTCTCTCAAGTTACCTAAACAGCGCCTCTCGGAACAGCTGTCTTAATTCAATAAATACTATTAATAAATAGCCCCAATCGCTGGAACTCATGCTGACAGTAACAAGGGGCAACCTATACTTACTGAGAGTTGAGTAATTGTACGGTTTGTATATTTCATGTTGTAAATATAATAACTGCATCAACCTTCGTCATGAGCTATGACTATGTGTCATACCAAAATCAACTTTTTAGCAGCTGATCGTAGTGTGCTGTAATATGCTTTGTACAGGGCTCGGACGATCTACGCCAGGAATGCATGGGACACACCCACTCCCCCATTCAAGGTTGGTATTTGACAACGCGTTTGATGGGCGCAACATTCAGTTCCGCACTACGGTCGTGCCACGGGTCTGTAGTGTCCCATTATTTTTGTCGATGATTGTAGGTCAACAATCCTATATTTTATATATTGAGCTGGTGGTATTAAATTAGTGTAGATACGCTCATTTGTTCGAACGGAACAATTGTTCCTATTTAGGTGTTCAGAGGAGGCTTGACTTGTGACTCAGATGTACATCCCATGGTCCCTTGTATCTAGCTGTATGCATTCAGGGTAATGATATGTTTGTGTTATGTAAAATTCAAACTGATTCCCCAACTAACCAGTTATTCACAATTTCGGGACCATCGTTTCCCAGATGTACACTCGTAATCAGTAAAATCATAATGACACTTTGGTACCTTTCTCCCGAACACATTATGTTTGTCAGGCTTCATTCGTTGAGGAATACTGACGTGATTACGACAAAATCGAACGACTCCCAACATCTATCGGGAGGCGACACTCATAACTTGTGCTGACAGCGCAACTCGAAAACGAGTGGGATTTAGGCTATCAAATTCCAGCCTTCCACTGAAAGAGCCCAACCGCACAATATATAGACTAGTTCAAATACAAAATTGGTGTGTAGCTGTTCAATGCATAGTCAGATAGTGTTCCACCATGTTTATATCGATGTGTGTATCGATAGCTAACAAGTCCTGATAAGTTAAGTTAAGTCTTTCAATTATAGCATGTTCGATACCTATTGTGTGCGAAATAGCATTACATTGTAGTGCGTGATATCATCAATGAACTTGGAGGACAATTCCATGTCCAAATACAGAATTACTACGAGTGATGATCGAATGGTAATCATATCAGTCCGAATCCGTAGCTCATACGATTCTACGTTACAGAGTCACGAGCCTTTGAAGTGTGTGCCATGGTGTTACAAAAAGGTATCATGAAGAAACGAAGCAGTACATCCCTACAAATGTTTTCGGTGGAATTCACTGCCAGGAATGCTTGTTTGATGAGTTGGTACAGGTGCCAGTAGTTAATTTCTGTACAAAAACAAAGGAGAAATATACGATCCGTTTAGTACCGTAATGTACCACAACCCAAGACGACGAATAAAAACTGCCGCGTCGCACGTCATCGTGCGCTCAGTATAATTGACTAAACTTTGAAGGCCAATTATTCTCTACATATTAAACTTTCAAACGGAGTATCTTCCAATCTGTGTAACATCGGAACTTTGACGACGACTACCTTGGAATTGTCTTTCAATATTATGTGACCTTATCTTCTGTCAATACGTTACAGACGAACTGACACACACTAGCGTTACCGGAGCATATATCAACCAATAGTTGTATTTTGTTTCTTACATCTATAAAATAGAGCCTGTTTCTACAACGCCCGAAACATATTTTTTCGTTCGTGTAGCATATGTTGTCGTTCGTGATGCGTCTATACTTGTGATGACGGCAACGATTCACTAATCTGTGTACTTGCAGTTGCATGTGTATGACCGTTAATGTGGATACCCAATCTACATTGTGCATTCCCCGCTAATGATAGCTGACACGATGAATGTAAACCGTCTGCCGTCCATTACCAATACCTGACAAAAAATATACTAATTTGACAGATTACAGCTTATGCATTTGATATTGCATTACCGCAAGAGTCGTCAATCAGTTGTTGAGATGAGGCGGATAGGACGGAATACAATCTAATTAGTATGTCAGTTCAACGTGACGTTAATTTACAATACGGGTGCCGACTTGTCACTTGTGAGTGAGTAAACTGAGCGTTTATCTCTGAGGTATTGAATACATCGGGTGTCTTCTCTACCTGATTCGATTTATTATCCCCAGTTTCCCAGCTCAGCAGAACTCGACAGAAAGTAGTACTTTCAATATAAGTGGCTGTTCTCGAAATGCTGATAAGTTAATCTCATTACTATTATGTTTTCGAACAAAGTGTATCGCGTTTGTGGGAACACTTTGAGTCAACTGCAAACTAACTCATCATAATTATAGGAAGAAGAAAGATCAGTTATATCCGGTTACTTGCCTGTTCATCATGAGCACGTTAATGCACCTATCAGCGTGAGTAGAGATTTATCACTAACGTTACTCTAGATACTATCGAGAAGCCAAGAATACGCCGTTGCCCGGGAGACAGTATACGATTGCTGAATAGAGTAGGTTATAAATTGGAGACATAGACTCAACCTAAATGGGAAACTGTCATCGGCAGTAGGATGTCTGCTGCACCTGTAGTTGCAAGAGACATGTCTCTAGTAGCAAACCAATAGTAACATTCTATTTTCGAAATAATACACTTCATCTACCAATGGTAACAAGATTTGTGGACGACTTTACATTTTGAGAACACACGACCATTTATGTCACATCATTGACGCATGGTTTGTTTTCGCTGAATTGTTCTCTGGAGGGTGGGTCCCCGGAGGCGAAAAGGAGGAATAGTACTCTAAATATTGATTTATTCACCCGAAAGTTCTCGCAGAGGAACACGCTAGAAGAGTAGAGCTGGTAACTAGATGTATTCTCGTATATTAAATGTTTGCACCGACATATAACCGTTGACTCGACGTCAAACATTCATACGTTCATTGATAGTATGTTTAGAGTGATCGAAAACGTACTGCGATCTTTGGAAGATCAATTTCTTTTTTTTTCTGCAGTAGCACGGACTGAAGAATCAATGGAAAATAACGATATCGATTCCCTGCTGCTAAAACGTGACAAACTTTTTAGTAGCCTACTCAATGGTTCCTATATTGACTAACTTACTTCCTCACTGTAATAACTATTAGTTACGCTGCTTTAGGATTCATGCAGTATTCTCCATCAAATATGCAACTGACATTGGACAGTCAATTTGTATGGATGAAGTGTTTGAGAGGCTTGGCTCGTGTGATATTCTAAAAACATTCAGCCTGCTCCTAACACTCACCAATAACATATTTCAAGTAAACTATTGATATAGACAGTGACAATCCTCTAATTATTCTATCCACCTACTATGTTTGGAAACGACACCACTATTGTTGACCCTATCAGTAATGATGATTATATTGTCATCAGTTTTTTTATACAGTTTGCATAGCTTTATTCAGTCGTTGTCCTGGGTATATCCTTCAATTGAGTGTTGCTAAATTTACGAGAAGGAACATTGATTGCCATTGTTAAGGAACCTCGTTGTAATCAAGGGTAGATAAATTGACCGCGTGTAATCCTCCTAGTACAAGTACACTGACAAAATGAATCAGACACAAAAGGTGTAAGAACTATTGCGTATACACTTAACTCAAATTGGATAACCTCCACTTGGAACGGGTAAAATGAACATACCCAGTCAGCACGACCTATCGGGGCCAGGTGGGCCCTATTAGGTCGAAGCGGGCCAGGATGTTCCAGCTTCGACCAGTGTTGTCATGGACAAAATATGTACTAGTCACAAGTTGAAAAGGTTCCCCTTGCCCAAATAACCGTTTGATTAGAAAACGCGCCCCCCCCCCTCATGTCAATCCTCAACTCTTTTCTTTGGGGGGGGGGGGGATGTTCTTTAAGGGGGCACTCATCGTAATTGTCTGTTTGCATTGTTTGTTGTGATAAAAGGTCTTAATAATAAGTGCGGTTTGTCATCGAAATGATTATTATCCTACTGGGATTGAAACACCTGGCTAGAATCAGTCCGGCTAGTGGAGAAAGGCCAAGCTGATGGTGTCGGTCAAGTATTATTTACTATGAGCACTGACAAATAAACTGTACAGTATCATTCAATCATGTTTCTCTTTCTTGTAATCGAGTTCCCCTAGATTATAACACTAAATCATCGGTTTTAGTTTTTGTAAGGATGGGGATTAAAATGAAGGGATCTTTCCAACCACGCATTTTTTCGAGACAGTGCGATTTGGCCATTATCCGCGACTCCACCTTTTATTATCAAATCCAGTCATCAATGTAATTTCAATTTTTCCTCCGTCCAGTCAAGTTATTAATGAAGTTCCGTCATTCCGGAGTGTTTACATCTGTTGTAGTTTTGAACAATAGCACCGACCTCATTTTATATACGTTACTCCTATATGCCCATCAGCATGGAAACGAATACCCTTTATGATCAGTGGAGTCTTACTCATTCACCTACTTACTATGAATAGTTCACGATACCTTATGAATCAGTACGTGATTGGTATATCCTCTCATTATTGGTTACTGCACACATATCAACAAGACTGCTGCCCATCAAGTAGCTCTGTGGTTTTGCACGAATGTGGCCCTTCCCGGATTTTGTTCATACTGAATCAGCGCTTAATATCCTCAAATGATTATTCCACCGCACGGCCAGCACATTTCAACGACATCCGTATTGCATCACATGGTAGAAGGGGCCTATGGGGAAGTTTAATAATGAGGTTCACATCTGACTGGATTGAACCAGAGATGAAGAGTCGAGTGTACCACTATACATAAAATGCAAGTACGGTAGTTATAATAACTATTAACCTCGATATGTTCATTCTTCATATTATTTAGATTTAATATTTTATTCGCAATAGGCCTACTACATATACGTATATACGAATTGTGTATTTCATTGTGATCAATCTCAATATGCTGGAATATAGTTTTTGTGGTTGTAGTTATAAATGCACTGTCAATATAAAGTATGAGCATTTGCTCGGAATATTAACTTATTATTCTAATTACAATAAATGTTATGTGATTTCGTTGTATTTTTCGACCATTTGGAACATGGTTTCTCAAAGGACGAACCACATGAACTATAACATACAATGTTTATCCATGGTTGTCGTAATTGTTGGTGGAATGAAATGTTTGATCGTTGATGTGCTCTTACTCTGTTAGAATCCCTGCTAACACTGCTACACGGAGGTCACCACTCGTAATATATATACAAATATATATACAAATAATAGACTGTCAATTGCTTGCACGGCACAATTGTTTTCACTATTGTGTGATAACCAGATAAACTTGATTACCAACACCTTGCTAATGTGACATATTGTTTTTGTTTGCTTGATATATTGCGGTGATAGTTCGAACAATAGCACAATATTGAGTTCATCTGCAGTCAAGACTACGGATGCTATAACAAATACAGATATGGATACACGTCCACTGCGACTCCCAGCTCTCCTGAAGGACGAAACGGTGCCCAAAAAATGGATTTTCATCTCATGTTCCACCTGCCCACATACGATCAAAACGAGCATTGCCTCGTCAACGAATTCACGTCATCACAATCACCAGTTTATTCCGTTAGTCAGTACCTTGTAATTATTTGCAATACGCTGATTCAAACATTAGCTCCCAGCTGTGGTATGGCACCACAACGTCCGGAGAGCATCAGAGTAGGTGTATATGCATGGCATCCAGATGGAATGTGACAGTAATTTCACCTCCATTCAAAACAAATAAATAGCGATATTCCAGCCGAGGATTAAAGTAAATATCAATACTTCCGTCAAGGTTCCAGTCGCCCAGATATCTTATTCCACCTGTTCTTCGGTATGAGAAGGTTTGATTGTTAACAGTCAATGATGCCATGGAGTTCCATTATTGAGTGAATAACACTCAAACCACGTAAGCGATCTGTCTTTCGGTCAGTGAATGTTCTTTGGACGGTATTCGTCTTTCATTCCCACTTAATGGGACGTTTTGTGATAGACTTATCATATAATTACACCCAGTGGCAATTTTCAAGACGGATATTCAAAGGCTCTCCGAGATGCGTGTGTACTATGTTCAGTGATAAGTGAGGGGTATTCATCTTACCTTGTGCAACTTCGCCTTCATGGACTGACGCAGATGCCTATTGCTCTGGTCTTTCAGCCCTCGTAGTCAATCTCACTCGGCGTATACTGTCGCAACAGGCATATAAGTGAAGGTTACCTTCCTTAGCTGATCAGGCTTCTCTGGGTCAAGCTGTTATTTGCCGTGCTTCCCCGATTCGTTTGCGTTCCCCCTCTCGTGATCATCGAGGAACCGTGGCGATAGCTTCCCAACAAGCTCCTGTCTATCCTCTCCAACAGGAACACCAGGGCTAGCCGTCGACAGGGATAAAACTTTGGAGAGGCAACCTTTAATTGCGAGAGAAATGGACCTGTGGCTACCCGAGACTGAGTGCGGTGCCTGATCGCCTGCAGCGCACTCCCCACACACTCACCCACTGAGTCCACTGTGATCGCTGCAGCTGAAGATGGTAGCCCATCTTCCCGACGCGACGCGTAGTCGCTGCCACCACATCGACCTGCTCCCTTAGAGGGTCTATCGCTTGCTGCTGTTCTAGTATAACCATCTCCATCTCCGCTATCTTCGCGTCGTATGTCTCCTCGAAATTCGCCGTACACACAAAAGTAGTGGAGGGGCGTCGTCCCATTCCTCCGGCACATTCAGGGACTGGACGATATTTCCGTTTGCGTTACGCTGTAGGCCCTCAGCATACGCGTCCAGCATCTCGCCCTCGTCCATCCGTACACTGTCCACGACGATAATTCGAATGGCCAACTTCTTTGTCACTTCGTTATCGTTAGGTTGCTTACGCGGAGCCTACTTCAGGTACTTCCGTTCGGAGTGGCCCTGGAATCGATGCTGTTCACAACATATTATTCGCTTGGGTGGTGGTGCCTCAGGTAGGCTCTCCACTGGCTGTGGTTCCTGCAATGGGCCCGAGGGAGTCAGCTGAGTGTCGTGTCACGAGGCTTATCCTCCATGACTCATTCGTAACGCAGACGACGACCTCCAGCGCAAACCTGTGGAGAGAGTGAAAAAAATGAACATTGTTATTAACTTGAAATGTAAAGCCATTTTACTAGTCACCCCCAACAGTGGTAAATTCTGTCACCCCGTCATTGATAATTTGGACAATCAATTTCATTAATACCGAATAATTAGCTTCAGGCTATGCGTAGCAGGCCAGTACGGTAATCATCGTTGGCTGAATTATGATTCCATGTACCTGGCACCAACTGGTTTCAAAGACTCATGCCAAGGCTTCCATAAGCCTCCGACAAATAAAACGGAGCACACATGACCCGAAGAACCGAACTCAAAATGTGTTAACCTGAACTCCAGGATCCCAGTTTGTATCCATATTCCAGTTCTCAAGGCTGCCCACATACACAGCAACATTACATGATGCACGGGCGACCTACGTCTGAATATATTTCAGTTCATTAGATACCGTGGGAGTTTACATTGATGAAAATCCTTCTAATCAGAAAACAATTCAGCAGTCAGATTTTCATTTACCTCAATCCATATTTCGTTATGTATATTAGTCGATGTCCACTCAGAAAAGCTAAATGTTATTTTGACAGAGAACAAGCAATCAAGATATTCAAGTGTTTACGCGTGATTGAATGAACGTCCGGTAGTGAGAAAAATTCAAACAACAAAACGAGATGTCATACTACATATCAATTCATGACACTTAAATAAAACTGATTGATTAGGCATTACTTCAAATATCTAGCCAACCGCCAGGTATCATAAAACATATCTCTAGAGACTCCAAACTATGATTGGATCATTGGCAATTGCCATTTCGCGCCACGAAACTGGGATTGCAACTGATAAAAAATTACTATAACGTCTACCACTATGTCAAGGTAGCTTCAGCGCTAGCATGTCACTCCACCGGTTACACGAACGTCGTCGATTGTCGGTCCTTAATGAGGCGTTTCAAGTCACATAAATATTCGGGAAGGCCGGAGGAGCATTGTTTGGGGCGAAAATAAGCATTTTATCGCAATGACGTGACTGTCATGACGTCACTAAAATCAACGACCCGAGGTCATATTGACGAAAACAACATTAAAATCGACTTGCTCAAGCCTACTTACGGCGCTGCCACTTCGCAATCTGTCATTAGGTCATTATAGTACCGGAGTCTCACACCCTAATTGCAGGATAATTCTAAGCGGAGAACAGTCGTAAATCCACAATGGATTAGCCCAGCCCTTTCAAATGGAAGCGGTGGAATAAGGATTATGCCCCCGTATTCACGATTTGCGTCGTCGTAACACGTAGTGGTGGACAATATGAAGAAACCTAAAAGGTTAGGCCTACTGAGCCTACTCGGAATTCGACGCACGGTTCTGTACGCATATACGTAACTTAACTAGACCAGGTCGCCTAGGCTTATCTAAGTACTGAGTCTAATATTAAGTTACGAGTACCAGCAAGTGCTGTCATGCTGCAGTGACGTGCATTTATCTCGACCATAGCCTATAAGAGCATTCGGAAGAGTCATGTGTTTTTTTATTTTTCTTGGCATGCTCTGCATGAGTTTTTAAAATGTTATCATGGATAAATCATACAACTTTGTTTCCTTGGAATGCTGGGAGCTCTCTGACTAGGTGAGAGGATGCATTCCCAGTATGGGCAATGTATTCTCTCGCCACTACTTCAACATCTTCTCCAACAGTAATTCCTCCTACCACGCTTACAGCAACATAATAAAGTATTATCTGCAGTGATATATTGAATCCCATTGCCCAATCTTCGCAACATGGCTTTTAACGCCATTATGAAAGCAGGCAACCTAGATAAACTATATGTCATCGGCAACTGAACAACATCCTTCGAGTGCTAATCAAATCTCTCATTACTGAATCGCAACAGCTAAGTACTCCGTACCTGAAAGACATCATCTGGACCATAGTGTTGTCACAAACAATTGCTCGTGTGCCGCAGTTATGAGGGACTTTGTTTCTATCTTTAGATCTGTTCTCCGCCGCATCCAGCTGTATGCATTTTCTTGAGATATTCGCTTCGGTAATTCGACTCGGGTATTACCATGTAACATACCTCGCTGGTTCATTTCTCCGAATACTCGTTCTGCCACAGTGTCTCCTCATCGTTGCTTGATTTGTATCCTATCAGCGTACCAGCGTTATGCTTGCCTCAACCTCCTTCAGGCATCTGTCAACGCTCTTTCTCGATGAGTGGTACCAGCGTATGTCCGCTCTTGTGTGGAGACCTTCGTACATGGTCATGATCTTCTGTTTCTTCCTGTCCAAGCCCGCCATTTCACTCTCAGTCCCACAATTACGCCATATATGTATGTGATCACTGAGAGGGCGTACGTGTTACCTGCATGTATTTCATTCTGAGAATGTCAGCACTTGACGTAGGCGTTTTGTGTAGGATGTGGACGCCGCTCGCTTCCCCTCTTTCTGCTTTTTCTCCATATTCTGCAGGATACCCAGATACTTATATCCGTTGTTCAGGTCGTTGTCTCTTATACGCCCGACATCAAGGAGGAGCCCGTCTGCCATCTTGATTTTTACTTTCTGGATGATCTGTCGAGCGCATTCGTCATGTCTGAATTTCATGTAGATGTTTGTGCTGAATATTCGGACTCCCTGAACGAGTGTTGTAGGGTACAAAAAGCATCCATGTATAGGAAGTGGTTAACCCTGTTTGGCCTGGTAGAGAATCTGGCTGAGAGGATTGAGAGCTATATATAACTTAATGATCGGCATGCACTTGATATTAATGTCGACGAGGTGTTGTCCTCCGCATGTGAGTGATGTCGACCAGCCTCTCATTTATATTTTGATGAGCTAGGTGATCCGTTGGTTGACCCTGACTCTACACTGTGTGAGTGTGGGACCGAGTCGTATGCCTCCTAGTAGTTGAGCCGGGCTATCAACTGGTTGGTGCGTCCCTCCGTGGAATCTGTGGCTATGACTTCGTCAAGGATCAGGTGGTCTTCAATGCCCTCATAACCTTGCCTTTTCCGCTCTTGGCCGAGGAGTCGGTGATCGGTCACCATGTGGGCGTTAATCCAATCAGCCAGTATTCCCGACAGTATAGTTCCCACATTGTCGGTAGACATTTGATCGGCAGGAAGTTGCTGGGATGTGTCCCATTGTCAGATTCTTCTTGGATAAGGACTGTTCGCCGAGTAGTGAGCGAGTTAATTATTTCCATTAATAATATCATCAATACCATCATTAATATCATTATTATTATCATTATTATGTTGGAGGCCAATTTGACTTCGTTGTTGATTTCGTAATCTACATGCCTAGACGATGCAGAGATAGGGAGGTCGAAGTTGGAAAAGCCGTAAAACCGCAGGTTTTATTTTCCGCGAGCCACGACATCTGATCGTAAATTAGTCGTAAACCGGTCGCTCGTGACCAACTTCCTTTGATGACTGATCGCAATGACCATAAAAATGCGCTCAAACCATGCTCTCAGAGACATACTCATAAAAAATCAGAACTCGTTACACCTCAACACTCGTTGCGCACAACAGAACGTGCAGTCATCCTCTAATGTAGAAGCTGTGATTCCATGTTGTCTTTCCGAGAATTAGGATCGTTTCACCAGACTGGCATCGATAAAAAAGAGACCTTGTTCACATTAAATTAAGTTGACTTGCTGACTTATCTCGTCACAACTGACTGAGTCTTATAATGCTGTTTGTTTGTGATACCCCAAGAATGCAAACATTGGCAGGTATGATGTTGGGTAGGCCATACAATAATGTTGGGAAGGCCATCCAACTCATAGAAAAATTATGTTTGCATTTGACGTTGCACAACCCATCGGTCAGCATTCAAAT
>JAUOBX010204324.1:0-11533 GCA_032360705.1 Eupentacta quinquesemita
ACTAATTATTATGGGATTGAACGTGCAGTGAATATTTGAATGAATGAATAAAAATGAATGGATGAATGAATAAATAAATGAATGAATAAATAAAGGGATCAATGAATAAATGGATAGAAAAAGATGACCTTAATTAACTCCCGATAAGGAAATGTTGTCTTTATATTAGACATTCTACGAGTATTGTCATATTTCCGATGGTAGTATCAACAAGGGTGTCCCTGTACACAGACTGACATAGCACGTGTCATCGAGGAATGGAGACATTCATGCAGTGAATACGACCAGAACGAGTGCAGCGGAGCGTGCATTTTCCTCATCTAATCCAAGACCCATACGTGATTTCGATCAGTTGTCAGAAATGTTATTGGCCAGACAACCGTATAAACTCAAACTATTTCAAACACTTTTCACCGGGATAATAGCCTTGCGATCGCTGGATTCTTTGTCCATGACAAATCAACTTTAACTTAACTCGAATTTCTGGTAGAGTCGGTATAATTAGGAGGCTGCGTAAAAATCTACTATACTCATTATGTTTCAATTACCAATATATTTATGACTCATTTGGGAAGTCAAGTAGTATTGACGACTAAGCAGCTAAACGTCACATTTTATTGTGTTTTTCAATAGGAATGAATTTATGTAGTCCAGTAGTATATATGTACTATATTCCCCCAAACACGTTTACTAAGCTCTTTATCGTGTATATATTGTCTCGTTCGTTTATGCTAATTGGTCGAACAGTGGGTTTACTTTCGAATGAATAACTGAATTGCATCGGATCGTGTCCACTTTATATTCTCGAGCGAGGCTGGCCGGGTGTCAGTAAAACTCCAGGACCAATGTTGCTAACTTAACAGCAATGAAACTCCAGGACCACTATCTGACTATTGCTGGTTATCAGCAGTGGAATTCCGGGATCCCAGTTGCTGGTTAACTGGTTGGCATCTGAATTACAGAGTCCCGAGCTTTTTATTCAAATCGCACATTCTCAAGTCAAGGAAATCATTCCTCCATTATCATGTTATATACGGTGCTGTTTCTGATATGATATTTCACACTGACTCCGCCAGCAGTCGATAGGTTCCAAATCGATGATTACTCCAACGCCTCGTTAGTTCACACAATCCCAAACCCCACGGTTATTTGCCATGGAGGGTAATTTCACCCATTCATCATCAGTCTCATATTTGTATGAGGTAAAGAGGGAGTAGGATTTCCTGCCTATATGAACGCAAATATACTCGCCCATCATGATATGTTCTTTATCCGAGAATTGCAAGCGCTTATTGAATGTGATGACAACATTTATGTTGTTGTTCTTCCTACGTTTACCGTCCATTTTCCACGGGAATGTGCATTAGACTGGACTGCGACAGGCAATTCAAACTGCTGCAATGAGTCAGTATAAGGCATGTTAGGACGTGAACAAGAAAGGAACAAGAAATTGTAACGAAATGCATTTCAGATCGCAGGAAAGACTTTTGCGGGCTCTAACACTGGTTTCAAAATTATTTGGAAGATCCTTTCGTAACGGAAAATTGGGAGACTGAAATACCACTGTGCTCAATTTCTTGCTGAGCCTGTAACTGAATTTATTTTTAAATTGTCATCACCGTGATCATAGTGTCTCCGCAGTCTGAGTGATAAGATTTTGCACTTGCGCAAACTCCAATGCGCGCGTCGGGCGGGAAATTTCTGCATTAATTGACGATTTATATGGCCTATGTGCTTGAGTAGGGCCCACCTGAGCAATTGCCAAAACACTTGAAAACGTGCGACAGACACATGAACGAATGTTGCTTCATTTCATTTCATGTCAGTAATGGAATTGAGAGGTGGAATTGAGAGGTGCGGAAGAATTCCGACAAGTTGTCCATGCTTTTCCGGTCTCTGGAGCGTGGATACAATATATAGATGGATATATACATTTATAAAGCGCCTTTTCAAGAAGATCCCGACAAGATCCCGACTACTCAATCCTATGTCAGAGTAAAGGCCTACCTACCGTGATTTTGTGCGAAATCGCATCCCGCCCGTCATCCCACTAAGTAGGACCTACTCGTGTCATGCGAGAATATTCAACGATATTTCATATGAAGGATGTAGACAACGCTTCGAACCGTCAACGTTGTGGTAGCATTTGTCCTTGTGTATAGGTAGGAGTTGTTGTTTGATTTAGGTTGAAATACGAACTAGCGCCTATATTTTCGGCAGTATTGCAAGGCTACAGTTGAATTGGAGACACATTTCGAGTGACCCAGGCCTAATGTTCTTGAGGATTATGCCAAAAACATCAGTTGGAAAAAAAATCAGCCAGCTCCCCCTGGCTACGCCACTTTGAAACTGACGTGAGTCCTTGAATAGGTGCCTGCTGTTTTCACGCAAATCTGTTTAATAAGTTTCCTTCAACGATTCAATTGCTCCTGCATGCAGTCCTGGGCAATTTGATTGGAAACAACCATGAATGTGACCCTTCATTAACATCTTCATGATCTCACTAGCATTAATTAATGGATGCTAGTAAGTTATTCGTAAACAGAGATCACCACCTCGTCGTAGCAGCATGACAGTGCGGAAAAAAATCAACTGCGGATAAGCAGCTCTACAGGTCATCACATCTCCGTATGTCCGTCCGTTTGTCTGTTCGTCACTTTTTAGCGACGAATGTACAATAGCACGACAAAAAACACTTGGTCGTTCGTGGACTTTTGTTATATGTTTCTGCAATTCCATGTGATTTGGAACGTTCAAATAGATCTCTCGACACATTTTCACTCATTGACTGTCTGTTGCACATGTTATAATTATGAAATGTAATCGCTGTCAAGCACATTATCCACAGCATTGTTTGTCAGGTTTACAACTGACGCGGGTCCTTGAATAGCTGTCGTACGGCCTGCTGTTTTCAAGCAAATATGTCTAATAATTTCCCCTCAAGTGCTTCAAGCTCAGCCTTGGCAGCCTGGCGATTTGGAGCACAGACTGGAAACAACCTTGAATGTGAGACGGTTGTGAAACCATCGAGGTGGATGACCCTTCAATAACAACCTTCACGATCTCACTAGCATCAATTGATGGATGCTAATACGTTATTAGGGAAACAGCTATCGCCACCATATCGTAGCAGCAAGACAGTGATAATTTTCAGCTGCGGATAAGCAGTTTCACATGTCTACTGATCTTCACATCTCCGTCTGTCCGTCCGTTTGTCTTATGTTTGCCTGTTCGTCACTTTTAGTGATGTATAGTAATAATAATAACAATAATACAGCATTTTTATATAGCGCCAAACAAACGACAACAAATTATTTCTATGTTTTTGCATGTGACTTTGAACGTTCAAATGAATCGCTCGGCACATATCTACTCATTGATTGTCCCACGTGTTATAATCAGACAATATAATCGCTGTCAAGCCTACAACAATTATCTCCAACAAGTATCAGCCTGCTGATTTCCAGGTTTGGAACGCGGGTCCTTGAGTAGCTTCCGTACTGCCTTTTGTCTCCACGCAAATCTGTCTAATAATTTCCCTTCAAGTGCTGTAAGCTCAGCCTTGGCAGCCTGGTGGTTCGGCGCACAGACTGGAAACAACCTCAAAAGTGAGACAGTCGTTGAATTTTAATACCATTGAGGTGGATGACCCTTTATGATCAACCTCCGCGATATCACTAGCTTAAGTTGATGGATACTGATAAGTTATTCGGAGAACAAATATCATCAGCCAATCGTAGCAACAATACAGTGAACAGTTGTGGTGCGGGTGAGCATATATATATATATATACATATATATATATATATGTTGTCATGTTTCTTCGTCTGTTTGTCGGTTCGTCCGTTCGTCGTGTTCGCCTGTAACTTGTCAACGGTATGTACAATCAGGTTGACATTGCTGCCTTGCGAGTGGGTACAGTTGCCAGTTTGTTTGCGTTAAGGCGAGATTCCACATGAAACAGGAAGTATGAAAAGGGATTCAGAACTGTTAGAAGAAAGGTGTATATGTAATAATGCTAGGGTAGGGGATTTTCACACCATTTTCCCAAAATGTTACCCGAGTACCAATGTATTTGACGTCATCCTACCGTGACATAGAATGTCTTCGACCCAATACCAGAAAGAACAGGTGTCATCCTCTCTATATAAAGTGCAATCCACGCGTCTAATTTGAACTTACTACATGTCTGCGTTCTTTAGATATCGCAGTGATAAGTTATCCAACGTTTTGACTCTTCGTGGTTTTCAATAGCATATGAATATACCGCAAAACCACTACGGTCCAACCATAGGTGCAACCGACACACCGAGTTTGAAATTGATACATACTCCGTTCGTTGAATATCGTGATGACAAGGAGTGACACACATGCACACACATTATGCAAGCCCGCGCGACTGCACAAATTCCCTTCGACATCGGCAAGAAAAGGATCTGTTGAAAAAAGCTATCACTCTGGCCACTCTACGTGCTATATCTTGACAAGAATATAATATGTCACAATTGTCGTGGAATAAGCGAAGCAGAGAGATTTGAACTGATGGATATGTTGAGCGCGATTTCACCCCTGCAGATCTGGTGTGAAAAGGGACAATGGACTGGTATGGGAATCACACCCTTCTGTATAGTCAAACAGATCAAATGGATGCGTCAGCATCTGACAAACGAAACGGTTTTTCTTCCTGAAATATCATCCTGAAGCAAAATTACAATGTGCATGTTTTCACATCAGTGAACATCTCTTTCCGACTTATGTCCTTGGCCTGTTTCCAAAAGAAATATTTGGCCTTATTTGAAATTGATTTTGTCACTGAAAGGGGGCTGAACAATTGTATCCGTAACCTTGAACTTCTCAGCCTTAGTTCCTCCGTTGAAACTAGAGACGGATCTGAACCGTATTGTCCATATCCATTGTGCTGACGGAGTTGTTTTCACTAGTTATTGACCTGAATAGCAAGGTCATGTATCCCGTACACCCTACGGGCATGCTGACCTAATTAAACACGTTCTTCGGCGTTACAAACAGTTCATTTTTCGGTCAGCTGGGAATGCAGAGAATTTTGACTGGCAGTTACGAAATGGATATAAAGCGGGATTCCACGTAATGCTTCGTGGCATTTCAGTCAAAAACTGCCATAGGGAGGGCGCTCTTCATTTAAAGGACATGACTTCACTTACCATACACCAGTACCTCATGATATATATCTCGAAAAATGCAACACGTAACGAAGCAAACACAATAACGAGTAGTCATGGCTTATTCTGGATCAACTGAGTGAGTTGGTTAGTTACAAGGATCATCGATACGTATGAAGACCGTGACTCCCATGCACAGCCCACTCTATTAAACAGCAAACGTCCATTTTCAAGTTGTTCAGTGTCGAAAGAAAATTGGTGGATATGGACCATGCACATATGCTCCCTAAAAACGTATGAATGCGAGGCATCCTATTCAGTTCATCAAAGGCAAACTTCGTCTGGTATTTGCGTTTTTTTCACATTTACCAGTAAAAAAACTGTATAGTTATATACATTTGCTCCCCCTATTAGGAAACATCAGAGATAACTCGTTAGATATTTTCAGATTCTACCCGACTGTGATGGAAGTGGATTACAACATAGTATGTTATGTTACCTGCGGAAGCGTCTCAAACTCGTGGTGTTTCTTCTACCAATCACTCTCCCTGACAAGTTTGTATCTGTCTCTCACTTTCCTCGATTGCGTTTCTGTGATGTCCTGTTGGTCAGTCAATTGACTTCCCTTAAACTTCAACAAGTCTCACTAACCACATGGCATTTGTACAAACTCCCTTTTCTCCCTGACACGTGCGTCCTCGCGAGGTCACGGTCAAGGCACCGCCGCGATAGGAGGAAGGTCAATGGAGACGGCTACACCGATGGGAGGGCGACAGGGGAATATATTGGAAAGGTCAGTGACTACCCAGTCAAAATATCACACTATCACGGCCATATCACCTCTCTTTACGGTATATGCGTCTCTCACCAAGGCCGACTCGCGCAATGAAATAACGAGCGAGGTCGGAATGGTTTATCAGATTATGAATCAATGACCTCAATGAACACTTGACTCATTCGCCTTGCTCCCGAGCGCGCTAATCGTATATCGAGACAAACAATCTTGATCACGTTTTCGTTCAGTATATATGATATTTTGAGATTATTTGGCCTCCGACTTTGAAAACTCGACACAATCTTTCGAAACATAATAAATTATTGATTAGGGAGAACAGACGAAATAGAGTCGATATCAACGAGGAATAATTATGTGACGGGATTGACTGTGGCTGGATGATAACAACCAGTATGTGCTATGAATAGGAAATAGGCTTATTTAAGACTTTTTTAAGTAACGCAACTCCTTTCTTTGATTTGTTGTTAATTTGCACGTCATGTATCATTAACAGATAGTTGGTTGAATACTGGTGGGAAACATTCGCTTCGACTTGATGAAAATACTTTGACTAAGCCGCCAAATACCAATAGGGCTGCTGATGTTTGCCATGTAATATAAACTTATGAGGTCATGCATCATTTATTTATTTATTTATTTATTCATTTATTCATTTATTCATTTATTCATTTATTCGTTCTTACTTTTCCTTCAACACTTCCCATTAAGTAAGAATGGGATCAATTGGCCTAAACTGTTAGAAGGTTAGACGGTTCGAATACTGTTGACAATTGGAAAGGATCACTAGAAAAAAAGTTAATCGGGTAATGGTAAGAAGCGTCCTGGTTGAATGACAAGTGATTTTGTCTGGCCGTTTAACGTAAGCGATGTTTATGGCGACTCTATCGTTCCTTTGATTCCTTTTTTGAATAAGATCAGTTGACGAATCAAAACGCCAGTACAGCGTTTAGTTTCCGGAGCTGAGCATGACTTCGATAAGCGAATTGCTTCTGATATTGAGGGAAATCCTCGGACGTTTTCTCTCATATTAGTGGGAAAGCAGAAAGTCAAGGACAGCGTCGGTCCTTTGTTAGAATACGATTTGGGTAACATTATTGGCGATAGTTAAGACATCTCTAGGGTTCCTCATAATAATAATCATATCTCAAACTTTATATAGCGATCTATTAAGTCACTGACTCGTCTAGAGCGCTTTACAGAGCGCTTGACAATTATTGTTCGTCTGTTTTCACTCAGCAGAGCTCCTGATGATCCCGTTGTTTGTGTTTCGTCTGATAGTGTTAGTGATATGGTGTGTACGTCCGGATCGTACATCCGATAACGGATGTCTAATAAAGTGTACGTCTGATAAAGTTAAAACTGCTGAAACTGAAACGTTGTAAAGCTCCAGGTCCCGACGGAGTATACTTTTTACACAACTCTGCGAAACCTCTGGTGAAACTTCCCCTCGAGTATTCTGTCCAAGTGTGGAATCTGGACTTCTCGAAAGATGAACAGATCATTGAGAACGTTGGAAAGGGGGGCTACCAGATTATTCAGTTGACTGCGTGGATAACCTAACGAGGGCAGATTGAGGCGTCCCGGTCTAACTTCGATGGGAATAAGAACAACAAATTCGGGGTGACTCGATTTAGGTTTTTACTGATAGTCCATGGACCATCAAGGCCTTTTCCTTGACAAGATGGGCCATCGACACAAGCTCCGTGACAACCGCTGTAGGTTGGAAATTCGTGAACATTTCTTCTCGCAGAGAGTGATCAATGAGTGGAATAGCCTTCCAGAAGATGTTGCTTCGTTTAAGATTGTGAAGTCATTCAATAATGACCCTGATCTGTTTTTCAAGTATTGTGGGCGGATTATTCAGGCATTGGGCTCTCTTTCTCTTCCGAATGGCTGTGGGTTCGGGTTGTTCACGAGGATTCTTGTTCCAACCCTTCAATACTAAACTGGATTAAACTAAACTAAACACAAGTAATACGCTATGCTTTAGGCCCAATTGTAATATTTTTATTGTTTCATTGAAGCTCCGATTAGCAGTTTTCTTCTGCGGTATCTCAGCTGCCGTCAGCTTGGTGTCATTGGAGGATTCCTGACGGGGATTGGCTACGTGTTATCGGGAATTTACCTGACTTCCATATGGCAGTTGTATGTCTACCACACAATATCTGGTAGGTGTAATATCAAAGCGATGCTTCTATAATACTATAAAATAGCACGCCTATGATTCTTCCACATATAAGAGGTATAAGAGGTTTCATTCTATGTTGATTGGTTATCCTATTAAAATGAACTGAATATACAGTGCTTAAGCAAACTGAGTAAATGACACAGTTTGTCTGGCGTCAGCTTTCTGCCAGGGAGGAATTGGTTCAAGTCGGGAAGTAGGTGACGCTCAAGCGACTCAAAATGACGCTGGACCTCCCACTTCTTGATCGCGGCTCATTACCTTCCGCACCATGAGACGAACTTCCCAGAGAGCCCAGTCTTACTAGTCTATCGAATCTAACCTGGTGAATCCCCTTGATGAGATCAACTGTACTCCTTGGGAGTGCCCGCAGTCCTCCCAGGACGCTCCGGGTGCACTTCTCAGCAGCGTTGAGGATGCAAGATTTCTGCGTCCCCAATAATTCTTTCAAACGACTGGCCAATCCCATCCGTATAAACTATAGCAACATTCGGGTCCCTTAATTGGACTGACATCGAACTCTTGGAAGCCCGTAGATGCTTTCCTCGGAATTTCGAATTTACGCTGCGGAGTATAACAAAATACAGTATATATACAAATAGAATATGATCAATAGTAAAGAAGTGTGCACTCAAACTCTACAGTTCATGAACATCCCCATCTCCTATCTATAAATGTATGTTCAATCTCCTGAACGGTGACACCATCAAACACGACTTCTAAGACCTCGATGTGGGTGTCGATTTATCTTCCTCTGGTTATAGATTCGGGAAAGATGCCAAACCCCTCGGACGTAGCCCCGAAGGTGGACGACCCTACCGCAATAGGTTTTATGGCACTATGACCACATCATATATCATATGAAAGTGCTGGATAAAATGATTTCCACAGTGATGTTACTTCGACGATTTGAATCATAATAAGGAAGTTATTACATGCAGTTGAAGTGCGAGATGATAATGCACTCCCTGGGGTTAATTCTGTCGCTGGATGCACACGGGCTTCGCCCTCGTGCATCGCTTGGAATAACCCCCGGTCGGGCATTATCCAGTGGATATAACACGCTCGACCGTTGATTAACCCCTAATTATTCCGTCGAAACGCTGATATGTTTTTGTTTGTTGTTTTCTTGTCACAGGAATTGGATTCAGTATTTGGTCCATCTCGCAATGTCTATACATCAACGCCCACTACTTGAGATCATATGCGAGCATCTTCGCGATTGCCACTGGGTTCATTTACTTTGGGGTAGCGATCCTTCCACTGACCCTGCAGTGGCTCATTGACCAATATGGACACAGAGGTGGCACAGCGTGTTTCGGTGCTTTGCTGTGGAATTGTATCATAGGTGGTGTTTTACTGCGTACGACACCGAAGTCAGGACGACTGCTTGAAATATTCAAAGTAAAAACAATTGATAAGAGCGAAAAACATTTCGTAGACAAATATTTATCATGGTTCTCGTCCTTCTTCAGTCATCGAAAATATGGAGTAATGGTAACATTCGAAATGTTCGCAGTCTACGTGTTTTCATCGTGGGCGATATTCCTGGTAACTCTTGGAGAATCTAGAGGTCTCTCGACGCAAAATGCAGTGTTCCTCTCTACTATGGGTGGTATTGGTGGCGTGGTAGACAGTGTTACCGGTAAGGCCCTATTCCACGTCGATAAGATGAATGCATACACATGCTGTCTGCTGCCATCGTTAGTAGTGGGAGTTACTCTGCTCCTCAGCACCTACTCGGAAAACTTTATGATTCTCTGCGCTTTGACTTTCGTAACCGGTTTGGCCCAGGGCGTACAGTACGCAGGGGTGATGGGATTAATTCCATTACTTGTGTGTGGTCACCACCTACAAGGGGCGTACTCGACAGCAAGCGTAATGGAGGGAATTGTCTATCAACTGGGTGGCTCAATATCAGGTAAATCATGTAAATATGAATGATTCGAGAAACATGATCGTTTGGAATAGCAGATTGATGTCGTAATATCATGAACCACTAAATGAATGTATGTATATGTAGGCCTATATATGTATATCTAACGATCCGATATCTAACGAACCAAAACATGTATGAAGTTCAAATTCAGTGTGCTAGTCGAACCTATCATATGAGTAAAGTCAATTAATAATATAAGTGTCAATCAAGGTCACGAGTGAACTAAACGCTTGTCAGCACGATATCTGAATGATACAAACATAAAATTCGAATCCGATGTGTGAATTGCACATAGGAAGATGAACCCTAGTGTTAATGGTGTATAGGTCAAGGTCATTCAAGGTCATTGGAGGATGAACCTTGATGTCCTGGCAAGGAAACATTTTAGGGGACAGTGCAATGAGACGTGCTGTTCGCAAACTCTGACCCAATTTGACTGTTGAGGCTTTTAACTCATTTGACCTTGTGTATGAAGGTTCATACTTGGCATGTACGTTCCTCAAAGTGAGAATGTTCCTACCTCATAGGAGTACATGACCCATTTGATTTGGGTCAGCTCAAAGGTCATTTCGGGTCAACAGAGGTCAGCATCTCAAACCTTGTCGACTCGATATGTCTAGATCAAGTATGTGGCTCTCTTAGAGGGAATGCATAGACCCTGTCCTTCTTCAGTGTATACCGGGATCATTTTAAGAGAAATTTGTAATATCATCATTATCGTGATCTTAAGGTCAATGGATTCTATCGTTTCAGGAATGACCGAGTGGTATTTGTTTTCCTTGGGGGTTTGGAGGGGGGTTGAACAATGATCGAATGAACGAATTTTGGATTATGAACACGAACAAGCCTACCCCACTTGGATGGATAGTGTAATACTTGGTATGCGCTTCGTGATTAGTATATTTTGGGGGAGGACGGGGGGGGGGGGGGGGGGGGTGTTAGGCCAATCATATCGATTTGCAGCTTCCATATGGGGATTACGAGTACGAGGACCCTATATTCTCTGGTGTAAACCAGTGTTCAGTGCTAGGGAAGACTCATAGATGTAAAGTAAATCATTACTTCAGCCAATTCTGATCACGATACGTTAACCACGAATATATGAATGAATCCTATTGGTTTGGGGGTAAAGTCAAAGGTCATCTGGGGTCAACAGAGGATTACCTGTGGAATCCTTGTAAACGGGATAAGTCAATAATAAAGTTCGACCATACTGTCCCGCTGAACATACTGAAAGATCTTAACTTAATTACTTCAGAAATAGTCCCTGTAACAATAATATCACATGTATGGGACAATATAGAGTCTCTCATGAAGCGTGTAAAAGTACTGTAAATGTTCTAATTGACGCCCATGATCAAATTGTCGCCCACCCCCTCGTTTTGTCAGGAATACAACATTTCAGGAAAACTCCTGATTGTCGCCCATTCCTAATTTTCACAATAGCCTACTCAGCAGAGCTAATTGATACCCAA